>APFE031197393.1:80316-102347 GCA_000404065.3 Pinus taeda
AGTTAATTTTATTATAAAAAAATGTAATGTTTAGTTTTTTTTAAATAATCACAATCAATGTAAGTAGATATACATTCTCAAAATAAGTGATGGATGATTTTAATTTACCAAATATATGCATATCTCCTCTCTGAGCTTAGCCTAATTTGTGAAAGATGCTCTTTAGATGGTAGTATCTAGAAACTAGAAACTAGAGACCAATTAAATATGTCTATTTTGAATTAGAGTTTAAAGGATTACATGAAGGTGATTCATCTATTTAATCTTTTAATTGAATTTATTACATTATACCATTTGTTTAATCCTTGATACCTCACCATTTGTTTAATCCTTGATGCCTCTCAAAAAGAAAGAAAAAGTCAAATCAACATATGGGCACAATCTTTTGGTAAATATATATTCTAATGGGTTTATCGTAGTTTGATAACTAATCTCTGCAAATTAGTTTATGTATGGGTCTATGTGTGCAAAGGTTGAGATTCATATATCTCAATTCATTGTTTGATTTTGCAAATTGCTATATGATTTATATAATGTAAGTCTTTGATACTTGTGATAAATTATTTTAGACTTTCAATAAGAATTATTTGATCCCGTAGTAAATTTCTTTCCATCTATTAGAATCCAATAATATAAGAAGTCAAAACATTGATTAATTTGGAACTCCAACTGTTATGAGTTGATTCAAAATTGAGAAAAAATCTTGAAGATATTCCTTCACCATACAAAGATGTAAAATGATGGTATAACTTTATTCATCCCTAAGAAAATTGTCAAATTTGTAATGAAGAAAATAAATCACATTGCTATAATATTAGCTTACTTGATTTTAAATTCTAAAATTAATCTTTCAAAGATCCAACCATCTCAAAATCCATTTCTCCCTTTTTATTAATCTTTTGAGAAAAAGAGTTGATACATATAGTAAAGTATATGACTATATTTTAGTATCTCTTCTAGAGAAATTCAACAATTCTAATTTAATAATCCTATCGGCCTCTCTTTGTACCTTTTGGGACAATTGCTAGTTTTATTAGTAGGGGCCATATCCCATTAAATGATTTTTCGCCGTGTTAGGTTCCTATACCAATAGGTTTCATCTTTCATGATTGACAGTGGAAGGGCCAAATATGTTCGTCATTGCAGGCTGCAAAGGTTCCATATGTTGTGTACATACTAGGAAAATTAAAAAATGAAAAGAGGGTATGCCTTAAAAGAATAATCAAAAGGCAAGAAAATCAAATGGTCAAAAGAATAATGAAAATGAACCCCAAGCTAAAGACCAGGAAAGTGGCTAGTCAAAATGCCACTACTATCTTGTGGGAATAACACAGTTTACAAATACTGATGCTAATCATACTTGATGGATGGCCCAACGGTCTAATCTGGACCATGCCATGTTTAAATTGCTTATTGCATAATAGAGAATGGTTCCTGACCAAACAGCTCAAGCTTGGCAGATGACTAGCTAGGTAGAGAAATGAAGGAGCCCAACTGCTTAATCTGGGTACTTGGAAGAAATAAGGGTAGATTTAGATAGGAGGACAATCAAAAGAAAAAGAGAACAATCAGGGTCTGCTAATTCAAGTGCACCCACTTCAGGTGAAGAAAAAATGTCAGGATTACTAGGTTGGGTAAGTAGTGTAAGGTTGCAGAAGTGAAGGGCCATCACCAGTTGGCTTATCAAGAGCAAGACTCATTTCATTCATAGTATTGGCACCATGGCAGAGGTTTGAGGACACAATAGTGGAAGCATGTCTAATTTCCCCCTTTTCCCCAAACATCATTTATTAACATCCCCCAAGGACCTTGGGATCTGCTCAAGTGTCCTGTTCCACTGCATTCCATGACAAATTACTAGTTCAAACTGTGAAGTTCAGTCAAGGGAAAGAAGCCACATTTTTTGTGTAAAAATCTTTACTCTCAATTTCCTCATCTTCCATTCCTAAGTTTTTCTCCTTAAAACTTAGCATTTGCCCCTACACACTCACCTCACAATGTCATATTAACAACTAATGTATTATTTAGCTCCCTAAGCATTCCCTTCCCTAATTTTACAAAAAATCTATGTGAAAATCCCAAAAAGTCTATGTAAATACCCTCCCCCCTAGCACTATAGCTATACAGCCATCTCTTGGGGAATATTAACCCATCAAGGGTTAATACTAACCCTCTACCACCCTAAACTATGGGTTTTTATTAAAAAACTTTGGTTAAAAAATCAATAAACCATAAACCCCACCCTCATTAACCCTTCCTACCCCTATTCTGCACCAAAGGTTTGTGTTTGTAATGTTTTTTAATTAAAACATTATTAAACTAACCTGCTACCCTAAGTTAAAACCCACCCCCACGCAATATATTTAATTCAATTATTTTAATCGGCGGGTCCCCCTGTCTTAACACACCAACATCACATCTCCCCCGCCAACCGCCCGATGCACAGTAATAAAGATCCAATGGTGGGCGGTCGATTTTGCAGGAAAGTTGCCAGATGTTTTGCGTCTAGGGGATTGGCGGTTTTACCGTCGTACCCCAGCCACGCGCCAACCTCCCGCATTGTTCGGAGCCCCCCCCCCCTCCCCTTACCACTTACCACCCAGGGGTGCTCCGGGGAAACCACTTACCGCCCATCCCCTCCTGCTGACGTCACACCCACGTCAGCATGACGTCAGCACCCTCGCCCGCCACCACTACTCCACGTCGTCCATCCACCCACATGCCCTGCCACCGTATCACCGCCACGTGGCCACCCACGTCAGCCACCACGTCACCCTGCCGTACCCAGACCTACCAATGACGTCATGCTGACGTCATCACCGAAAAGGAGCCAAAAGGCCAAAATTGCATAAAAATTCGGGAAATGACCATTTTATGTCATTTTAACTTACCGTTTTCGGAGCATTGTGCGTGCGGAAGACGTCGTTTGCAGCCAAAACCGAGAATTTGTCCACCAAAGCTGTTGTCGCCCTCACAGTCGACTCAAATACCTGCAATTGTTCCAGCTTGACAACTCCTACATCGAAAAATCCAGGTATTTTCCATAGGCGACCTACTTCACCCATATTTCTCCCATTTTTCTCCTAATTTCCTGTAAAAAACTCTGCAAAAGCTCCTCACAGTCAGATTATCCACTGAAACTACCCAAAAACTTGGTAAAATCCCTGCACCACAAAGCTCTGCAAGAAACCCGTGCCCTTCTGCGAAATTCACCGAGAAAAACTAAGTTTAGAAGCCGAGCTACCGGCTAAAGCCCATGTAACTGCACACTCATCCCTGTTATCAGAATTCCCTTTGAAAAACCAGCTAATTAGCTCAACACACTCTGGTGTCTTCCAACAGAGTGCCCCACAGTTTATCAACCCTGTAAAAAGTTTCCTCTTACTCTCAGAACTGCTCACTCTCAAAAACACAATTCAGTAGGCAGTCCTTAGCCTCTGCAGTAATCCTAAGCTCAAATTAAAGCATCCAATAAACTTCAGACATGGCCACTCCATCTGCTCTAGATGTTTCTCCTGTTAATCCACCAGTAAGGAGCTTGAAGCTATGCCACTTGTAGACAGTGATTTCCTCATTGCAGATTTTGTGGCAGAGAGGAACCATTTACAGACCTTCTGCCAGCTAAGGAACAGTCACTTGGAAAAGAGTGACATGTATGGCATTTGGGAGTCTAATTTTCCTACCTACGTCTTTCCATCTGTAAATGTCTTTCCTTAAGTCATTCACCTCTGTGTAGAAAATTATGACCAAAAACTCAGAGCTGTAAAGTCTCCATCTGGGAGCATCCTCTTTTACATAACACCAGATTCCATCAATCAGATGCTGAATTACAAACAAACCCAGCTGCTATACCCTTTTTCCATAAAGTATTTGCTGGATGAGGGCTCCAAGCTCTCGAGCATGGACATTGCTGCAGTGGCCAAAACTTTCATGAGAGCAGACTACCAACCTTCTGGGCCACCTCCTTTCCCATATGCAAATTTCAATGAGGTAGGCAAGCTGCTGGTGGACATGTTAACCTCTATGCTGGGGTTCTCCACAAATGAGCATGTTGATGAAACTGTGCTGGTCATGCTATCTGCATATAGCCTTGGCAAGCCCCCTACTATAAAATACAATTATGCCAAGTTCATTGCCAACAAGATACATGACCAACTGCTGAGGCTGGACAGGGAAGCAATATTTAAATATTCATCATACATCTATCACCTCTTCTTGTACTATCAAACAGATTGCTTCCAGTGCCCCATCAAGAAGCTGGATTCACTGGGTGAGAGGAGGTCTGTCATCTTCTGGTCTTCAGTTTTTCATCAAGTCCAGAGCTCTCCCTACTCCTACTGTGAATTTATTGACCAATTTGTCTATCCAGTCACATGCCTCTTGAAGAGGACTCCTCCTGCCAGATTGTCTAAAGATATGCAGAAAATCTTACAGCTGTCCAGGAACTACAAAATAGGTGATTGGTATTTATACCAAAATCACACAGTCATCAGAATCTATGGTTGTGAGCTTTGTCCTTACAGGCTCCCAAGGTATGTGCCTATGAGGTTATTTGCCTTGGAATACTACAGGCAACTCATCAATTCTGACCTTACACACTTCCATAGTGCCAAGAAGAAAGCCAATCTAAAATTTAGAGACCACCTAGGCCCATTCATCATGAACAAGAAAGATGGTTGGCAAGAAGTTGATCAAATATTGGGGCAACAGCTTAAACTCAAAAGGAGCTTCTGGTGGGTCACTTATGACCCTGAAGGCTTTATCAGTGCTATGAGAGTCAAGTATAGGCTGCTAGCCTATAAACATTGTCCATATCCACAAATGGAACACTTTTCCAACCAAGATGAATGGGTGCCTAATACATTGGTAGAGGAATTTACTCGGGAGGAAACAATGGAGCAGACTGTGAAAGACTTAGAGAAAACTCTTGACTTGGATTCTTGTTGTCAGGTCATATTCAAGCAACCAGTCCAAGTGAGAGAAGGCACATCCACTACTGCAGCTGCACAGACTACCCAGCAGGCATCTACTACAACCACAACGACAACAAAAGGCAAAGAGGTAATGGATGAACAGCAAGAGACAGAGGTAGGGCAGCCCAGTACTTCAAAAGATCAAAGTCAAGGGCAAGACCCTTTACAGCAAGCTGAACCACCCCAAATCCCAGTTTTGCAAACACCTCTCAATGAAGAGAGAGGTAAAAAACATGATAGAGAGGAGGTCACACCTCCAAGTGGGTCAACGCAACAACTAGAGGCCAAGAGGCCAAGAATTGACCCTCAGACCGAGGAAGAAGACATCAATGAAGAAAGGGCAGAAAGCCAAAGTAGAGAAAGACAATCCAGCCAGCAAACTGCCACTAGTTCATTTCAGCAGGAACATGTCGTGCAGCAAAGCACAGAGGTATCCTCATCAAGGCAGCAGGGCAAACAACCAGCTGGAGTCAAAGGGTCATTCATGGAAATCAAGGCCCAAAATGAACTCTTAAGATTTCAACTGTATGATCAATTTTTGAAGACAACACCCTCCAAGCAGCAAAGATTGATGGCAGCATATGACATCAAGGAGTATAAGATGATTTTTACTCATCTTAAGCCTAAAATCCCAAAGCCTAGATCATTTGCAGACTACACCAAAACAAGTTTAGAGGTCCTCTCCAAGGACATACACCCCATGGATCAGATAGAGCTGCACAAACAGACTGGGGAAATGGTGTATGCCACACTTGCAGACAGGGCTATGCTGGCCCATCAGTTAAAAGAATCACTAAGGAATACCAATACACAGCTTGATTTGGAAAGGATGTCTTCCACTGCTAAGGACAACAAAATAAAAACGTTGGAAGACATAATCATTGATCTAGGACACGACCCTAAAGATCCAAAGGGTATTAAGGCCCTTATGAAGAAAAAAGAGGATGAAATTGCTGCACTGAGAAAGCAGGCCAAATTGCCTCCAACCATTCACCCTCAAACAACAGAACTTGTACAAGAGAAGCAAGTTGATGAGGCCATGGATCTACTTCTGATGATGAATCAAAGAATATTGCAAATGGAGGCAGAATTGGAAAAATCATTGCAAGACAAGCAAGGGGAGTCCACCTCCCAGCCCCCTCAAACTTCTACAACTCTTGGCCTTGCCCCTCCTACACAAGCAACAGCAGCCCCTCCTGCCATTCCAGTACCAACCACAGCCACATCAGCAACAGAAGCAATAGCAGCAGCAGAATCTAGCATGAGTATGGAGGACTTGATGAAAGTTGTCAAGGAACTTGAGGTTCAGGTGACAGAAATCAATGAAGCTAAAGATAGACTGGCCAAGCTAGAGGCCAGCTATGACAAGTCCAAGATGACTGTAGCAGAGAAGCAGAGAGAAATAAAGGCCTTGGAAGCCAAAGTGAAGTCTTTGGAAAAAGAATTGCTTCTAGGAAAAACTCTGGCAGAAATCAAGAAGATAATCTGGGCCAAGATTGGCCAATCAATCCATGACCAGTGGAGGTCAATCCAAGCCATACATGAGCAAATTGAACTGATAGGTATATCTCATGTTGAAATACAAAGGGCTAGAACAGCACTAGGAATCATGCATGAGCAGGCCAATAAGATGATACGTTTCCTCAATACCCACACTAGGGAGGAATTGGCAACACTAGAAATAAATAGCAGAACATACACTATCCTGATAGCTAAGAAAGTGCTGACTTTGAGGAATTTCACTCAAACACTAGAAAGGAAATGTCAGGATATGAAGGCAGAAATTGATGAATTCAGGGCAAAGATGACACTATTGCAGGATAAAGGACTGCCAAGCCTAGTGACTGGCACAGGACAATTGATGTCATATGATCAGTATATCACAAGGATCAACAATTATGTTGAGAATCAAATAACAACATCCAGCAGCTCCACAGAAGAAGCAGGGCCTCCCTCTGGGCAGTCTCTGTATGACAAACTAGAAAACTTATTTTTTATTGAGCATGAGATAAATCATCTGTTTGAAGTGCCTCCAAATTTTTACAGATATACTGAAGCAGATGAAACACTGGTAAAAATAAGGAGACATCAGCTACCTCCAGCTGATTGGTGGCAGGCAATGCTAGAAGTTCAGCCTAGGTGATTCCACTATATTATTCCTTTTTGTGAAAATTCAGATCTCAGTCACAGTACAGGTCAGCAGATAATCCAGCACGCAGATATCACAAGAAGCATCCGTACAGTGACTCACCAAAGCACTCAGACAAAAGGCTCAACTAACGCAGAATTAAAGGCACATCTACAACCAACTTTCCTGAGCCAAAAAGTCAAAGTTGTCTGACAGAAAGATAGCTTCCATCTCAACATTAATTGTTGTAGTTATATCTTTCATTTACTTTTTGTAAGAGAGTTGGTGGTGCAATTTATTGCACAATAACTCACTATTGAGATATTTTATCCTATTTTTTTTTTATATATATGCCCTCAAAGAACGTATTGAGGGTCGGTTGTAGTGAAACTCTTTCACAAGAGCTGTATTGTATATCTGAGACATTTTGCTAATACAATTTGCTGGTGGAGTTCCTAGTTCCTATACTGTCTTAAGGTGAAAATGAATGGCTCTGTTATGTTGCAGAATTCCTGTGTCATGTGCTGGAACAATAAGTTATTATGAACCGTGTTCTTGTCTTTCTGTGTATGCAATAATTCATATATTTTCATGATCATAATAAATAGAGAAAAAGAATAGCTTAGGATTTGTTTGAATACACTCTATGCTCAATCTCTATTACTAAATATGTTTTCCTCTGGATTAGCCATGGATATGAATTCTTAATTGCTCATGTCTAAACTAATTATCTCACTGTAAATATTGTTTAAGAATTCTTAACTGCTCTTAAGCAATACTTTCATTTCTCCCCTTGATAGCATAGTGGAAGATTCTCAATCGCCTTTCACTCACTAATTCCATAACTTCCTTACATAATCTAAAAAATTGTTGCACAGATGCCTATCTGGCTTTGCAGCAATACTCTGTTTTCTTAAACATACTTTAGCAGCACACTTCCCTGAACTCCATTGCCCAATGGCTCAAACTGTTCTGTAATTTATACCTCAGCTCTGTTTGAATTCACCAACCAACCAAATTCAAACAAAATCAGCACACCATAACTAGCCTAAAATCACCCACCAACAAAGTTAAATCATAAAGAGAGAGCCCTCTCTGGTTGCAGGTAGGCTAGGACCTGTAACTAAAAGATTGGTTAGTGGTTACCTCGGCCATATTCCCTTTAAGAAGCAGGGAACAACCTGAGTGATAACACGCCGCCATTTTAATAAGATAATATTTTTTCACCATTTTCCAATAAAATAATGTTTTTCCACCATTCTCCAATAAAATATTATTTTGTAGTCATTCTCTAATAAAATACTATTTTGCGACCATTCTCCAATAAAATATTACGTTGTTGTCATTCTCCAATAAAATACTATTTTGGCTCCATTCTTTAATGAAACAATACTTTCCCCGTGTTATTAATTATAATTGACCATATTATATAATGTCAAGAAAATTTAGCAAATCCTTAGTAATTTTTGCACACACAAACATCATGGATATTACACTTCGGGAGCCCAATGGCTCACTTTAACTAGCCAAATATTTCTCATCAAACATGTCTTTACGACCATGCCTCTATACCAATTCTCAGCTTTGTTGGCACCCAAATACATCTTGTAGGTAGTAGGTAAGGTTATTATGAAATTTCTCTAGGAAGGAAGTGAAGTCTCCTGCAGAAAATTCCATTTGATTAATTGGAAGACTATCTAAGCCCCTTGAGAACATGGAGGTATGGGGATCAAAGATCCCTTTCTAATGAATCAAGCAATGGGATCGAAGTTGGCATGGAAAATGAAGGGTCCACGTTCTTACCAGTAATACTTGAGATCCAATCCCAAAAGTAGAGTTGAAGCTCACATCTATCCTAGATTTGGTTCACCCATCTCATGTCTTATTTATGCATTGTCCAATCTTATTACTAATCACCTCAGTTGGACCCTTGGTAATGACTCTCACATATGTATATGGTCATACTCAATTTTAAATCGTTCTCCTCTAAAGGACCATGAAGCAGTCAAGCCTCTGCAACATCATCTCTCAAATCATGGAATCACATCTTTAGCTCATCTAAGTAAGTGGAATAGTGTTGGTATGTGGTTAGGATGGTGTCTGGAAGGCATCCCATCCAACCTCTCTAGCCTAGTGAATTTTCTTATCCTCAGACTATCTGGTTGTGCTCCTTCAAAATTGCCAAACAAAAGATAAGTTGGAAGGAAAAGTCCACGAACATACTATCAAAGATGGATACGAGGAATTACTATTTTAGGAGAAAAACCCTCTGAAATATTCCATCTCAAAAAAGCTCTGGACAAATAACTCCATCCTCAAAGTTAATTCCTTCTGTTGGACACGCCTTCATAAGAAGATCCTAACCAGTGAAAACCTTAAAAATAGAGGGATAAGTGGCCTATCCTGATGACCCCTTTACTCTTTGAATGAATAATCAATCCCCCACTTGTTTTTATCTTGTCCCTTTTTTCTTCAAGTTGGTCTTTAGTTGCAAGACCCTTATCATCCAGATTGCATATGCCTAATGATATCTCTCTTCTCATAACAAATTGGCACAAAAACTATATGGGTTATTTTACAGGCAAGTTGAGATTTAAGTGAATATGGACATCTCTTCCAAAGTCTATATGCTGACATCTTTGGCTTCCAAGAAATAGTGTAATCTTCAAGAATGTATCCATCCGTCCAAGGTCCACGACTGCTAAAGCTCTTTCTTTATGTTTGGAATCGAAAACAATAATACTAAAAGCTTAAGACCCCCTATTGGACCAACAAGAAAGGAAATGGATGGAGTTGTTGGTAGATCTGATGGTAAATTCTCCTTCAAATGGCATCCCAAAACATCTAGCTCCTCAACAATGGAAGCTCATACTATTAGATGTGGAACTCAAGGACATGAGAAAGCAACAAAAGAGTTGGACTTTTTTCTTTGATGGAGCATCTAAAAAGAATCTAGGGGTGGCAAGAGGGGGAGGGATTCTTATAAATCCTGAAGGAGATATGGAAATAAAGTTTGCAAGGGATTGGGTCGAAGATTGAACAATTGAGTCGAGATGTATGGTCTCTTTCTTGGCCTTCAGTTATCTAAATAGCATGATATCCCTTCCATTTCTATTCTAGGGGACTCACTAATCATAATCTAGCTCCTCCACATGGGCTACTTCCCTAAGAACAATCATATCTCTCTCCTCCTTCAAAGAGTATATGGCAACCTCAAGGCATTCCCTCACAAATCTTATTATCTTATTCTCCACAGTCAAAACAAAGAAGTAGATCTACAAGCTAACATCACATGTCAGTTGGAAGAAGGGAAATATGAGGTTAACAATTATATCACATGGATGGATATTAAATGACCACTTTAAACCAGATGCTAAGTTCCCCCCCCCCCACCTAAAAAAAAATGAAATGGGAAAAGATAGGACACAATTTATATGTTAAGGTTCTCCTCATGTTTTTGGAATAAGGCAAGGTTCCAACTATAATGTTCACAGTAAACACATCCCTAATATAAGGTAAGGTCCAAATGCATTGGCTCAAGGTGAATGCTCTTATCGCACATTGTTGAAGCTAGACCACATGCATAAGAAATTGATGCACTCCAGGTGGCGTCCTTCGCCAGTCTTGTCACAAGAGGTGGCATGCTCTTTGATCAAAGGTTTGAGGTATATGAATTTGAAGCTTGTATCACAAATCATATTTGGTCCTTCATCTTATATTTGTTCAGGATTTGTACCATATTGGATGGGAATCATATAGTATAAACTCATGGAATTGACATCAAGAGTATTCCAAAAAGTGTGGGAATATAATGAATTGTATTCAACATTGAAGAGCATTGAAGTCAAGATGAGAATGTAGA
The DNA here is from genome assembly GCA_000404065.3 of Pinus taeda. Taxonomy (NCBI): domain Eukaryota; kingdom Viridiplantae; phylum Streptophyta; class Pinopsida; order Pinales; family Pinaceae; genus Pinus; species Pinus taeda. The sequence continues at coordinate 91,280 of APFE031197393.1, forward strand.
TTAGGAATTCCAATTATATATATGGAAATATAGAGCAGATTGCTTATTATGGGTTCGTAATTCATCCACCTACCAGGAGGTTTATTCATGTGTCGCCCATCCAACAGACTAGGAAAGGTACTCAAGTGAGGTTAATTATCCCATGGCCCTCCTAAAATTACAAATTGTATAGGCTCACGTGGATTGGGAAGGCGAAGGACTTTCCAATCTTACTCAGGCCTATAAATCAAAAGATGTTAGTTACACCCATAGAAATTTCCAAATTTGTTTATCAGAGTTCTAGCAAGCCCAAGGAAACTATCCCAAAGAAAATACTAGGCATGAGGCAAGGTTGCCTAGCTAATTTGAAGTTCCCCGCACTAAGGATTGCTTCCCTCTGGAAAATCAATTTTCCTTCTTCCTTTCCTGTCAACCTTTGAGAATATAAGAACCCAGGCACTCAAAGCGCAGCAATACCTTAGCGTTTGGACACTCAAGTAAAAAGTTGACACCAACATTGCAAGTCAACAATGGCTATCACATTTCATGCATTTACTATCCCATGTGAGTGTTTTAACTCAGCAGTAGAGTAATGCCATGGTAAGTCGTAAGTCATCAGTTTAAGTCTAATAAAGAGCTCATGTTTCCCATGAAGAAAAAAGGTTCGGGTGTCCATTGAACCCAAGTCTTCTCCTTGGCAACAAGAAATTATATATATTCATAAAATTGAAATGGAATATACATATATATGTTCAAGCCCATTCATAAGTAGATACTATTTTTGAATGGTCCAATTATTCATTCAATTACGGATACAGAAAACCCCTCTTCCTTGGGCCTGAAGAAAAAGGCCCTTCAGAAGAGCTATAAAGCCCTACGAGAGGCAAGGGAGGGAGTTTGAACCCAAAATACCTAGAACAAAGATAAGATATGAAAGAAATTAAGGATATTACAAAAAGGATTGATCTAATCCAAAATGATAAACTTAAAATACAACATTTTTGTACTTGACCAACCATCGGGACGGCAAGTGAATAGGTACACAATCACTGTGAAAATGAAATAGCAATTAATGCAAACACAACCGATTGGAAAGCAATAGCCATGGTTGTGATATTACAAGCTCCCAACATATTGCATAGACTATACCTTATGATACTAAATTTTCAATTTTGATCAAATAAACTATGGAAAGGATTTGACCACAAATTGATCGATATTTTCAAACTTTTTCAATTCAATATTTGAGTGTGAGAGGAGAGGAAAATTCATTTTTTTTCCATTCTAGATGATGATGAAAAATCACCATATGCCATAGGTATAGTTGGTATCGACCCGGACCTTATGTTTATGAGTTTATGATTATCTGAAGGTGTGAATGTGGGTTAGGCAATATAAAGTTCTCCCTTTAGCGAGAGATGACCGTACAGGTGGTTGACGTCTCTAGTCTTGAAAACCAGTATAGTAAAAAAAACCCATCGAGGGTTCGAATCCATCTCTCTCCTATTGTTTTTCAACAATCACATTTCTTGGTGTGGTCCAATATAGAAAAAGAGAATAGCTCAACTATATATAATCGAGTTACAAGGATCTAGTTGGAAACACAGTGTTTTCAAATACTCTTATCTTTGCCGATATGGGAGATAAATGTAATGAAATTGAATCAATTTCTCTTCCATATGGTTTTATTTATTGTTTCAGTTAACGAGGAAGTCGCATGGAAAGGATAGGTTCAAAATCACGATCCCTTCTCGCATGCCACAAATTACCTACGAAGAAGTAAAATCCTAGAACAAAATGGGAGGTGGCTAAGCAACTTCGTGGAGAGACCTAATTCACCACATTGATTTCGGTAGCTACACCACCCACATAATTTGAAAAAATAAAGAGCAGATCATATATTAATGGTTGAACGTCACTCCCTGCAGGTTGTATATATGTTTCACTTGTCATATCAAAACAATTAGGGCCCTTTAGGGGTTCCAACCAAGGAGCAGAAGATCCAAAAACACACGTTTTCCCTCCAAAGATAATTTTTCCTGCCAGAGAATGCATAAGGTATTTACCTAAACTAGTAGGTCCTTAAGCAAGCCCCACACTAGCTCCAAGACATTGGTCTCTAACTAAAAATGTAAATTATTGAGCTTGAGAGGATTTTGGGTTGGTGGGCCTATAAAATTCATTGGGATTAATTGTATTGTTGAACCAAACGAAACAAAAAGAAATAAAACCAAAGATAGGTAGAGCCACTAAACTGTACGACAAATAAGCTTCTTTTGACCATATGAATGCATAACGATCCCATGAAAAAGGTTTGGTTAAGATATGCCAGATACCGCCGAAGATACAAATGGAATCTAACCATACATGTATTCTAATTACATCTTCTAGATTGTACACGTTAACGACCCATCCTTCTCCTTTGAAAGGAGATTTCAGTAAATAGCCAAATATAACACTTAGGTTAAGAGTCGGGTTTGTAATTTTTCTTACATCTCCACTGTTGGGAGCCCAAGTATCATATACACCTCCAAATACAAATCTTTGAGCACGGAAGAAAAGCAACCAACATCTAACAAGATTAGTGTCCCAAAATCTGTGACATTTGTTTTCTGATCTTTCCATACATAAGCCCCAAAGGAATGGGGAAAACATTCGGTCTAAAGTTTCAGGTCCTGTGAATGCATGATAAATACCACCAGAACCTAAAACTGTAGAAGAAATTAAGTGAAGTGCACCAGATAAAAAATATGGAAAAGTGTTCGCGATTTCACCACCAAGACCAACTCCCCATCCTAGAGTAGCTAGATGGGAAGAAAATAAACCTTGTTCAACATAGTTTTTATGATATGAAATGAGTCACTTCAAATAGGTTCATAGCTTTGTCCCATAACACAATTAATCTGACATGAGCCACATGAGCCCCAAGCAATTTACTAGAAAAATTGATAAGTCAGGCATTACCAACCCACCAAGAGAAACCAATGGTTTCTTGATCACAACCAACTAAAGCTATATTCCATAAAGAGTGTTCCATAAGGGTAGTCCCTCAGGAATATAAGGTTTTCAAGGCCGATCTTGAGTCGCCATCAAAGCAAGAATACCTTCGTTCAAGAGAATATTTTTTCTGTAGAAAGTCTCAAATTCAAGATCTTTTGTTGCACGAATCTCCAACAAAATCATAAGCATGTTAGTTTAGAGATAGACAAACTACTCCAATGGCACTCATCATGAACTGATCACTAGCACAATAAACATGAAGAAATGTAACCAACATTTATTGGAAAAGTCAACCCGAAAAATCTAGGACTAGAATCGATTAGCAGTGAACATGGAATAAGTCTTTTCGGCTTGAGTCAGGTTAAAATAATGGAACGTATTTGCACAATCACCATCTTCAAATAAAGTACTTTCTACGGTATCACCATGAATAGAACATAGAAGAGAAATTCACAATACTCCAACAACTACCATCACATGAAATGTTTCCAAGGTCCAATTATGAAAACCTTGAATGAAAGAGGTTAAAAAATAAAATAACTACACCAAAACAAGGTGCAAAAAACCAACCGGTCTAACCGATGGATAGATCAAAAATATAGAAATAAAGATAACAATTGGAGCAGAGAATGCAATTGCATTATAAGGTTTCAATTGTACAAATAGAGCAAGTTCAAATGAACATAACATGAAACCTATTATGCCAAAATAATCGTGAAAAGAAACGAAGATCCATAGACCACCTAAATTCACAAAGGTTGTACATGTGAACCATCCACCTAAGGAAAAATAGACACAAGTAAAGAACAATAGACCAGACCAACCCACAAAAATGAAACGGTCTTTGTGTAGCAAGTCATCCATGGTATCGAATAAAGTTTTTTATTCTTTAGAAGACTATCCAAGGGTTATAGTCATGGCAATCCTCCTATTTCACTATTTCGACCATTTCGGAGTGTTGAAAATGTAACAAGAAAATCTTGATTTAATTTTCCCTTGAATTGAATTAGGAGAAAAATTGTAATTCCACATCACAAGACAACTTCTATGAGTTAACTAAATTAATTTGACTTAGTTGGTTGAATTAATTTGATTTGAGGGTCTAACTTGAGTCATGTAGAGTGGTTTCGGAGCCCTGGTTGAGTTTATTTTGAGTTGTAATTAATTAATTCAGTTTAGCTGAGTTAAAGTTAGTTAAATTGTTCCAATTGTTGGAGGAACTAGTAGGAGGTCTAACAGTGGGGTGTTGTTTCATGTGTTCAACTATTTAATTGATAATTCAACCATAAATAACTCATGCATGTGTGATATGAGAGTTGCCCAGTTGAGATTGGAGTTCAATGGAAGTGTACTATTAGTTGTATAAGTATCTGAATTGTAAAGATGATGCATGCAGCCAAAGGAAGAGCCTAAAGGAACTACGAACTGCGCAAGCCAATGGAGGAAAATTCCTATTAAATAGGAGCCATATTCCTCATTGAACAGTGCAAGGAAATAAGGACTTTGGCATGCTTGGATTTGGTTAAGTATTGACCAGAGCTTGTCTAGGAATTAGTGAGATATATTATACTAGTGCATAGATTGTTCAGGTTTGAATAAGTATTGTATTTCTTCTCTATTTTCTAGCTATTGCAATATAGATAGGAAGGGGTTTTAAGCAGTTTCTTTCCCCTAAGATAAATATTTAAGCATATTTGATTGAATCTTGTCTCATGTTTACGATGAGATTTCTTGATCGATTAATTGTTTCTGTCGATGAGTAGAGTATATTCAAGTCTATTATTTTAGTAAATTACAATTAGCAGTTTGAATCTACAAGGAATTTCAACCTGATATCAGAGGTGGAATCACTACAGAGAATGATTCACATTAGAATCAACCCTTGAAGTCCTCATGTACAATGATCATTGAAGAATTATTGATCCGTTAGGAGGCAGAGTTATGGAGCCCTAGTTCATGGCAGATCTAGAAGACCTTATGTGTAAACTTCTTGATGGAGCTAGAAGGTTGCTAGTGGGAAGATATGTGATCCAATGTTTAGTGACACAAAAAGGAGTTGTGATCATTGATATTGGTATATTTAGGGGCATGGATATTTCCCATAAGGAGATCAAGACTCAGAGGGAGAAAACCTATGCAAGCTAGTACTTCAGGATCTGGGGAGATCGGACTCATTATTGCAACAGAAGCAGTAGAAACAATAGTATGAGTAGATCACATTTCACCATGAATGCAACTATACCTCCAGGAGTGAGGTGGGGTGATATGAAACCTTAGTCTAAGAGTTTTATAAATTGGGAAAGTTTCATTGAGGTGTTTGTCTCATGGATCATTACCCTTGCTACATGGGCCCACATTATTCGAGAGTAGGAGGATCAATATCAGTCAGATATTGAGGAGTGTAGAGCAGTGTTGAAAGCAGAGTAGGAAGGCTCAGTAGCAAAGTCAGCAACAAAACAATTTTCCCAGTAGACGGTTGCAGACACAGTTGATTTAGTTTGTTTTTTTATTGTTTCTTTTCAATTGCAAATGTTGTAGTAGCAACAACAATAGTGACAAGTGTTGCATGCAATACATTCCAAAAGTGTTGGATCAGGGTAGATGCGAATCCCTTTCTTGTTGAGAGGGAGTGTTGAAAATGCAACAAGGAAACCCTAATTTAATTTTCCCTTGAATTAGATTGGGAGAAAATTTGAAATTCCACATCACAAGACAACTTGTATGAGTTAACTAAGTTAATTTGACTTAGTTGGTTCTGTTAATTTGATTTTAGGGTTTAAGTTGAGTCATGTAGAGTGGCTCCTACTTTATAGGAGCCCTGGTTGAGTTTATTTTGAGTTGTAATTAATTAATTTAGTTTAACTGAGTTAAATTCAGTCAAACCAGTTCCAACTATTGGAGGAACTAGTAGGTTGTCTAACAGTGGGGTGTTGCTTCATGTGTTCAACTAGTTTGTAACAACCCTCGTTAAGAATCCATGTAAAAATATATAAGACCACGTTCATGGGACACGTATTCCAAGCTGAATGGTGGGAAAAACATCCTAGTGGGTGTTCATTTCGGTTATTATGGCTAAAGGAAATTGGAAAGGGTAATGACAAAGGCTTTGGAAAGGAAAAATTGAATTTTTGGCACATTTATTTATGAAAATAATGGAAATTACGAGAAAATGAAGGTGAAGGGTCACAAGTTGCATGTGAGAAGGAAATTGAAGGAAAATAATGGGAAATGAAGAAAAGAGAGGCCTAATTGATAAAAAGGCTTCTAAGGATCACTTGGCAAGCTTTTGCTCGAGTTTTGCATTGGATCAAGAAAGGCAAAGAGGCAAGAGGAAGGAAGGAGCAAGCAAGGAAGAGCAAGATCAAGCAGCTACAACAATATTCTTTACAGGGATCGATTTGCATGTGTCGTTTCCTCACTAGATATAGCATGCATGGTATTACATGTGGTTCTTTTGTTGTTATGGCATGGGTTTTGTCAGGTGTGACAGTGTTTTCAACTTAGCCTTGCCATTTATGGATAGCCATGGTGTGATGGGCTTCTCATGTTTTGGTTCAGCTGGATTACCGAATGGATTCAAAGCTGAGTGAGGCAGATCTCCAAATGATAGAACACATGGCCTAGTAACCCCTGAACTGGAATGTGGGTTGTGGTAAATCCAGATTTTGTGTTGCCTCGGTGGGCCTAGGAATCCTTGACTAGTGAATGGCGGGATATACGGTAAAGCCTAGAGGTGGATTTCTCTCCATTAGGCCTAGTAATCCCGAGTTGGGATATGTGGTAAAGCCTGAGAGACTAGGAGACATGAAAATTCCTCACGTGTAGGTGGAGAAATTTGGTGGCATCCATGCTTGTTTTGGCCTAGTATTCTGGTGGAGATCATGATAAAGCCTATTATTACATGTTTATCATGTTGTCCTAGTGATTTGGGATGGATTACGGTAAATATTGGTTTCTATTGATGAGGGTGAGGTGGTTTAGCCTTGGGATGCCTTGTTTGGTTCTTTCAGTTTGAGTCTCACATTCGTGCTTAGAATATGGCGCGGGGGTGAATGGCTGAAGAGAGTTTTGGCTCAACCATTCTATGGTCGGCTGGAACATAGTAGTCCCATACCAGGTTGGATATTGCGTTCATTGATAAGAGGTTATTTCCTTGATATCGTATATGTAAATGTACTAGTGTATATGTGGATTTTGTGGTTGTTGTATCCTTGACATTTATGTTCTTATCATGCTGGTTATAAGCATGTTTTATGACAATGATGATGTATGGCTCTCCTCATGTTTTGATTTGTAAATGAACGAACAATGTGTCTATGACTTAATAGATGATAATACAACTAATGACATAAGGGAACAATGCTTCTTAGCAATTCTCATATAAGTATAACACTCCTATGTTTAAATTCGTTGTTTACACCTATAGATTACATATTTGTGATATGGGTGAAAACGTGAAGTTAGGTTACACTTTTGTGAGAAACACCTCCGAAAATTTCACCTTCTTAATTTTTCGGCCGAGCAAAAAAAAAATCGGCCGTATTTTTTCACATTTAGACTAATGCTGACCGTTAAACGAATTTTTTGGCGGAGTTGAAAAATTCAGCAAAAAAATAGTTCGGTCGAATAACTGATTCAACCAAACTATTGTTCAGCCGAATTATTTTTTTGGCCGAAAAATGTTCTATATATACGACGGGCCAAACCCTGCTGTGAAGTTTTCGTCTTTGTTGATTTTTCATTGTGTTGTCGAGCATTGTGAGGTTTGTTGATTTTTCATTGTGTTGTTGAGCATTGTGATATCTTTTGATTTGAGCCAAATCCCTACTGAGCGCTGTAAGGTACGTTCAAAATTAAAAAAAAAAAAAAAAAAAAAAAAAAAAAAAAAAAAAAAAAAAAAAAAAAAAAAAAAAAAAATGTAATTTAAATTTTATTTCAAGGTTTTATTGAATTTTTAGTAACATTTTTAAATTTTTTTGCAGCTAGGCGCTAGAGAATGGTTGGTTGCATTGTCACCTGACCTCCCTAAACCTCCTCATCCAAACCCCCGCAGTGAGGACGAACCTCGACTAATAAGCGCCATCGCTCGAACTGTTAAGGAGAGGGATATATTCAGTCTACGCAGGGCACTAACACCGGACCTAGCTTGGGCATGTCAAGTAGTCGTAAAACGCACGCAAATGGCCTTTCAAACGGGCATAGAGACAGAGATGTGCTTCGGAAGCTTTCTCTTTCCTTGCACTAGGTAAGTCTCTCGGCTAAATAATGTGTAATCAGTAAATAAAACTAGATAGTTCTATGTTTTTCTAAATAGAGTGTTGGCATTATTGTAGCCCCCATACCACTGTTGGTGTTCAAATTCACAACAATTCATGATGGGTGTGTATGTATTAAATACCATCTCTACCTAAAATAGATTTAGTAATTATCAATCGATTCAACATAGGATACCTACGACACATTAGAGACACTTGTAGTGTAATAATTTTGTCACTCTCCAAAATTCTTGGCAACCATCTTATGCTTTAAATCCCATTACTAGTTATCGTATCCTTTAAATCACATTACTGGTTAATTACATTGAGTAATAAAATACATGAACGTGTGACAAGCCTTAAAAGCATATATCTTCCATGAAACTTGTAAGCATTTCCAATAGTTCATTACAAAAGCAAACACTGCTTGCATATTTAAAATTTTCCAAACAAAGCTGGAAGAGATTTGAATTCGAACATGAATCAAATTCTATTGCTTCCCCTCTTTCCAACAATGGATTAGAGTAGATACGAGTTGCATGAAGGGATTTTGCCGCAACTTCTCCCAACATTTTTCTTACTGTGTAGAATCGCAATCCCTATCGTTTGTCATTATGCTTATCTTTTAGAGTATTTTCAATTATTTAGAGGAGTCATAAACGTTAGTCTCAAAAATTGTCCAAATTCAAAACCCATAAGTGTACTAACAACAAGCTTAATGTCGTTCATGAAGCAAGAATTTACATTATGAAATACATTGTCTTGGAATAGGATTTTACATAACAAAACAGATTTCATAATAGTCAAGAAAATCTCAGAGCTGAGGGCTTAGATTTCATATTTAGACCAGAACTCGATACACCCTGAAACAATCCAGCCATGGAAAAGGAGTCATCATAAGAAAAACATTAAACCCCTATTCTGGCCCTCGGTTGAGGCACCACCCGAATTTGGGTTGGTAAACATAGAAGGTAAACCTAGTAAAGACTTTCACAGACCACCGTAAAGTGCCATGTTGAGCTAGAGGAAAAGAGAACCTGGCCAAAGTGGTACCTGGTTATTAGTCTCAAGAATCAAACTCGTAATTGATCTCACTAAATGAAATTGAAATTGAAAAATGAAACTGAAACTGATAAATTTTTTGCATATCTAAATCAAGTATTTAAACCATGTTTAAATTAATTTTTTACCAAATTGTGATTAAAAATTTGTTGCACCTATTGTTGGGTGCATGAGATTGAAGCTAATTAGAGTGTTGGCATTGCTTTGTCATCTATTTTTGGTGTTTAAATTTTAATGTTATTGAAACAATGTAAACTTTGAAACGAGAACTCATACTGTTACCCGTTTTGTAGAGATAGCAAAAAAGTGACTCGATTTTGAAAATGGGTGATGCAAAACACACATGTTTTTTAAAGCATAGCTTTTGGAATTATAAAATTTTTTGTGTACATTGTGTTTTAGAATGGTAATGTTTTTTATGCTGATTTAAAGACGTGGTAATTTTACACTAGGCTCTTTTTTTAAAAGGCTTTTTTTTAATTTTTTTTTATTTCTAATGTATGAAATGTAAATAAATTATTTTGTAAATTTAATATTTTTGAAGTGGTCTTTTTCTTCATTTTTCTTGTTTTTATTAATTTTAATTTTTTGTGGTGAGGTTTTTATTGTTTTGCATATTTAAAGAAGAGGTCGATTATTTTGAATTTTCGATATTCTACATATTTGTACATCGTTAATTAATTTTTCAATCCACAAGAAATAATTGTTTCTAAAAAACAATATTGTTTAACAATGCACATAAAAATAACCATTTTTAACATAAATATAACTAAAAAAAACTACACGTTTTGATAATTTTTTGCTACAATTGACATGCGAAAATCACAATTTTTATATGAAAATTTTAACTAAAAATGGTTAAATAATAATTTTTTTAATGAATTTTATGTCAAAAAAAATAATAATCATTTTTTTTTAATAATGATTAACTTAAAAATTAATGCGAAAATCACATATTACAAATATTGAACACGTAACAACCTTAATTGAGTGTATATTCTTCTCATAAAATGTCAAAGTCAAAACATTACAAGTATAACTACTTAATACTTACAAAAAATGAGTTTGATTTCCAAGTATAACTTAAATTTAATCAACAATGTCACATAATCCAAACTCTTCGTCCTCTAGAGTTTCATCATTGTCTTCTTCCACAATATTTTGTACTTCCTTTTGCTCATTTTCATCTTCTAATGGATCTTTGATGTCTGTGAATCTCCCAATGTATGTCTTTCCAAACATCCCATGTAATGGTGGTTGGAGTTCCTTTGCCTTTTTTGCCACACATGATTCACGAAAGTCCCCTTTCTTCAACCTAATTTCTTGCATTGCATCTGGAAGAAATTGAAGAGCATTAATTCTTTGCTGAATGAAATTGCACTGTAATGGATCTTTTTCAATTGCAATGCAATTTCTTCTTTTTTGAAGGCAGCATGCTAGTGTTGTACCTAATTATCAAGCACAAAAGAAATAATCAAGTAAATTAGTACAATGATATATTAATTAAAAAATAACATATTGAAATTCAATTCCATATAATAAAACTTCCCTGAGCCAGAAAATAAATCCAGAACCCAATCTCCTTCATCTGAACATATGTCTATAAAATAGTTAATCAATAATTGTGGTTTTTGATAAATGTTAACTAGGGGTGATTTTAGGGGCGAATGTTCGCCCTTTGAAGAAATTAAGGGGTTTTAAATTTTTAGTGGGCGAATATTTTGTATTATAGTACATTTTTACAAATCACCTCAAATAGCCCACCTTATTTT
>APFE031197400.1:0-30329 GCA_000404065.3 Pinus taeda
TGTACACAACCTTCTTGTTACTGGGTTCCAAAGCTTATAACCCTTTAAACCATCCTTATACCCAATAAAGATGCACTTTTCAGATTTACTATCCAACTTGGTTCGTTTCTCCTTTGGAACATGTACATATGCATCACATCCAAATACCCTCAGATGTGAAAGAGAGGGTTTCTTACTAGTCCATACCTCTTGTGGAGTTTTATCCTCCAATACCGATGAAGGTGACCTATTGATCAGGTAACATGTAGTATCCACTGTCTCTGCCTAGAATTCCTGTCCTAACCCGACACCACTAAGCATGCTTCTTGCCCTTTCCATCAATGTCTTGTTCATTATTTCTGCAACTCCATTTTGCTAAGGTATATATGGAGTAGTCTTCTGCCGTGCTATACCACACTTCTTACAGAATTCTTCAAATTCCTTGTTGCAAAGCTCCCCACCATTATCTATCCTTAGCACCTTTATCTTCTTCTCTGTGTGATTTTCCATGAGAGCCTTAAATTCTTTGAACCTATCAAAGACTTCAGATTTATTCTTAAGGAAATATATCCATGTATTCCTTGAGAAGTCATCTATAAATGATACATATTACATAGACTTACCAAGTGATGGAACCTTCACAGGTCCAAACATATCACTGTGCACAAGCTCTAATATTTGTTTCGCCCTCTTACCACCAGAGGGGAAACCCACCTAATTCTACTTCCCATATACACAATATTCATAGAAATCAAAATCTAGAGAGCTATTACTCATACCTTCTACCATACCTTTACCAGGAAGTATTTGAAGTCCTTTCTCTCTAATATGTCCAAGCCTTTGATGCCACAACATGGTGTTCTCTTTAGAGACCACTAGATTTTTTACTCTACTTTCAGGAACCACAGAACTGTTGCACCCATCAACAACCATGCGAATTTGTATCTTGTACAGAGTTCCAATCCAAACTCCCCGCATCAATACCAGTGCTCCCCGAACCATCTTGTAGGTATCCTTCTCGAACACTGTTTTTACACTTGCATCATCAAACTTGCTTATAGAAATTAGATTTCTGGACAATGCAGTAATATGTAGAACACCTAGAAGTGTTCTAACTCTTCCACCTTGCAACTTCAACTTTACCTTTCCGCGACCCATGATTTTAGCCTTCCTGTCATCTCCCAAGAAGACATCACCACCATCATATTTCTCATACTCACAAAATCACTCTCTATGGGGGGTGAAGTGAAAGGATGCATGTAAGTCAATCAACCATGCCTCATGATCTACATGTGTACTTGAAGAAGCCAAGTACACATACCCACCTTCATCTGAGGTGGTTTTCGCCTCTGTAGAAGGAGACTCATCAAATCCATTTCCTTTGTCAGGAGCTTTAGATTTACAGTCCCTTTTGAAGTGGCCTTCCTTTTTGCATTTCCAGCACACCACCTTTATAGGTTTTCTTGGAGATATAGATCTCCCTCTAGATTTAGGTCTCCCACTCGATGACTTACTTTTGTTTCTATTCTGGGACTGCCCTCGTACAGACAAGGCATCACCATTCTATCTCTCCATACCTTTTCATCTCATCTCCTCCGTTAGCAAGGCTAAGACTATTTCATCAAACTGCAAGGCAGTTGCATTGCTACCTATTGCAATAACCAGATTATCCCACAAATCTGGTAGAGAACACAACAAACTGATGCACTTATCTCGATATGAAATTTTAATATCAATAGATGTTAACTGACTTACCACAGTATTAAATTCATGTAGATGCTCTGTCACTGAGTCTCCATCTTTCATCCTTAGGTTATATTGCTTTTTCCATAGGAACAATTTATTCACTAGAGACTTAGATTGGTACAAAGTCCCTAACTTGTCCCATAAAGCCTTCATCGTAGATTCCCCTGATACATTTAACAATACTAAATTTGAAGCACACAATCGTATTGTGCTCTTTTCCTTCCGATCCAACTTCTTCCATTCTTCATCGGACACTCCCGTTGGTTTAGTACCTAGATCTATCGTGATCCACTAATCTTTATCCACCATCAGATCCTCCATCTTGAGTTTCCACAACTCAGAATGTTGACCATTAAATTTCTCGATCTCTATCATTCCACTTCTCACAATCTTCTTTCACCACCAAAATTGATCTCGCAAATCTCCCACTGAAGAGGGTCTACCATAGGCCCATGCGAAACCCCTCAACAACAAAGGCATCCCCTTCAAGCCAAAACAACTCTGATACCAAATGTAGGTTTTAACCCTGTACAGAAATTACTTTCATACTAATTATAAAAATATAAAATATACAATTACGAGAGCATAACACATAAAAAATACATACACATAGAGATTTCCCCTGGATCCCAAAACCGGGACTACTAGCTTGATTTTTCATTATGTTCCTTTCAATGTTACAATACATATTTATACGTACTGAAGCATCCAATACCATGGATTGAAAAACTGTCATGTCCAAAACCATGGACTGAAAACCATCGCATCCAAAAAAAATGTGTGAAAATCATGCACAAAACCATAGGTGGGTCTGCCCAACCTAACATAGGGTCCAAAACCAAAATTTTGCCGTGGTGATGCAGAAATAATTCGAAATGTCCTTGCTTGGAGAACTGACATATTTTCTTGGATTGCAAATCCAACAAAATGAAGGCGGTATCTTCTTGTCTCAAACCAAGTACCTCAAGGAGATTTTGAAGAAATATGGCATGGAAGATGCAAAACGAGTATGTACTCCCATGGTTACAGGATGCAGTCTTAGTGCAAATGATGAATCAACAACAGTACATCAGCCCACCTATAGATCTATGATTGGAAGTCTACTTTATTTGACAGGTACCCGACCAGACATCATGCATGCAGTGGGAATAGTTGGAAGATTTCAGGCAAACCCAAAGGAAACTCATCTTCAGGCAGTAAAGCGAATCTTCAAGTACCTTCAAGGATCTCAAAACTATGGCTTATGGTATCGTAGAGATACAGATCTCACACTTCATGCTTATACTGATGCAGATTGGGCAAGAAGCGTGGATGACAGAAAGAGCACAAGTGGTGGTGCATTCTTTCTGGGTTCCAGATTAGTATCTTGGTTCAGCAAGAAACAGAGTTCGATTGCTTTATCTATAGCTGAAGCGGAATATATGGCCGCTGCATCTTGCTGCACTTAACTCCTTTGGATGATGCAGACCTTGCAGGATTTTCAAATCACTTGTACACCACCTATCTCCATCTTATGTGATAATACAAGTGCAACCAGCTTTTCAAAGAATCCAGTCATGCATTCAAAGACCAAGCACATACCGATCAAGTATCACTTTCTTAGGGAACAAGTGCTTGAACAAAAGGTCAAGTTGGAGTATGTTCCTTCTAAGGAACAAGTTTATGATATACTCACCAAACCATTACCCAGGGAGACCTTTGAATACCTCAGGAAAAAGTTGGGGGTTGTTGATGCATCATCTTGTTGTTGAATCTCATCTATTTCAGAGATTGTTGGTTGTACGCAAGTTTCATATGAGGTATATGCGTACATCTGCTGGCTTGCAGATTGGTCGAAGATCGAATGACACAGGCTCAGGGGGAGCATATAATTCATTGTTGGCATAATGGTAGAAGATCTTCATGCTGATCTGAATATTGCTGCAATATGTCTCTATCGGTCATTTATGGTATTTGGTGGACTGTGGTTCCGGTTTATCATGGGGAGCATGATCAGCAAAGCAAAGGCCTAAGCATGTTGTCAGGTGGAGCATAACCCTTTGCCCTTGATGTCAAAGGGGGAGAATGACATTGAGGATCTTGAGGTTGCCATCAAGTCCAAAGGGGGAGATTGTTGGCACTATGATTCTGATTGGTACTATGGCACATGTGTTGTACTTGATGGCAACTCACTCTAGTAGCAGTTTTCAGTTCAGGCACTCAAAATCATGGAAATTAAGATACCCGCAGGTAATCCTAGAAGAAGTTGCGGACCTGCAGGTACGCTGACCAAGGAGCATGGACATGCACGCAAGTTCTCCGTTCAGAAGGTGCGGACCCCAGTTTCACTCTCTCCAATGCATAAAAGTGCGTGCATGTGCGAATCTTCATGAATGGTTCATGGTATTAGTCCGACAGTTTTTAATCTTATGGTTTTGGTCTGTGGTATTGCATCTAAAATATTGATCCAAGGTATTGGGTTCATGGTATTGTGTTTATTATGGTTTTGGATCGTGGTATTCTGAAAGGCTTGCCTATAAGAAGGAAAGGAGATCTCTTGGCCATACACTAGTGAAATTTGAATATCTGAAGATCTGAAATTTTGGGTGATTGGTTTTTAAGAGCTAGATCTAAATCAAGGAGAAACCTTAAGGCGAATCTATTGATAAGTCGTGATCTCTCGGGTGCATGAACAGATCTATGGATCTGACTAACTGTGGCACATTGGAGGACTATTAATTTGGCCCTAATCAGAAGTTCGTAGATGATCCATGGCGTGAGTGCGGGGGTACGCACCCCAGAAGAAGGTGCAGTTCGGGGGTACGCAGCGCACAAAAAGGCTGAGTGCGAGGTACGCAACACAGGAGAAGGCGCAGTGCGGGTTGCACACAACGCTGCAAAAGGAGAAGTACGAGGTACGCAGAGCGAGAAAAGGCACAGTGCGGAGGTATGCTATCTATCAGACAGTGAGGATGCAGACCTGAGAAGAAGTACACAGAGTAGAAGAACCACCAGTGCGGATCTGCGTAGTTTAGACTCAGAAGAGTTGCGGATATTCGCAGGCCCCTCTTGGTGAAGTTGCAGACTTATCTTGAAACTTTTGTTGACTATCTTTTATCTATTGCAGCAGAATTCTGGGTTTAGATTTCTGGTATTTCTTTTCTGTTTACAGCATTCTGAAGTGTTGGGTGATTCATTGGTTGATTGTATAAGGACATTGGGTGATTTGCATGTACTTGATGACTATTTGATGTCCATGGATCCAGTTTGAAAATTAATGAAACATGGTCCTTAAAGAAGTAAAAGAGCTAAGGGGGTTGTAGCTCCCTTCTAGGAAAGACTAGAAAACGAGAGAGAGTTGTAGCTGTCTGCAGGTTACAGCCTGCATACTGGTAAAGGACTGCACCAGTACAAAATCATTGTAAAAGAAGTTTCTAATTGAAAGAAGATAGAGACATATTGTAGCAGGTGGTTTTCACCGAAATTGGGTTTCCACCTTATATCTGGTGTTTTTTGGTGTGACTATCTGTTTTACTTGTTTCATGCTCATTATTATATGGTACTGACATACAAGTTAATGATCAATATCTGAGGATCAAATTAAGTATAAATCAGGAAGTCATATTGAAAAGAATTTGATAATACTAATTCACCCCCCCCCCCTCTCAGTATTATTTCCAACAAACCTCTGCAATATTGTCTTGACATTCTTCCTCTAGTTTAACCAGAGATTCCTCTTTGCCTGATATCTTTTAATTTCCATGCCCAAAATATAGTTTGCAGCACCAAGATCTTTCATGTCGAATTTGGAGGACAATTGGGTCTTCAAATCCTTGATAATTTCTTTGTCATTTCTAATCAACAAAATATCATCCACATATAAGACCAGATAAGTAACACAGTCACCAATTAATTTAAAATACACACAGTGATCTGCTTTGCTTTTGGTGAAGCCAAGTCCTCGTATAAATGTATCAAATTTCTGATACCACATCCTTGGTGACCGTTTTAACCAATACAGAGACTTCTTTAACTTACATACTAGTTCTTTCTTACCCTTCACTGCAAAGCCTTCAAGTTGCTTCGTGTATATTTCCTCTTCTAGATCCCCATGAAGAAATGTTGTCTTCACATCCATCTGTTCTACCTCAAAATCAAAAGCAGTAGCAATAGATAAAAGTAATCTAATAGAAACAAGAGAAAAAGTATCACCAAAATCAATTCCGAGCACCTGGGAATAACCTTTTGCTACAAACCAAGCTTTGTATTTCTCCACTTTTCCTTTTGCATTTGTCTTCTTCTTGAACATCCATTTGCTGCCAATGGGTTTCCTTCCAGCCAGCGACACCACCAGATCCCAAGCCTCATTTTTGTGCAAAGATGTCATTTCATTAGCCATGGTCTCTTTGTAGAGTTTTCCATCCTTTGAATCTACTGCTTCCTTCACAGTTCTATGATCATCATCCGTAATAGGTAAAGTAAAATTTGAACAGAAAGAAAATGGACTATACCTTTCTGGCTACCTTCTTTCTTGAACTGATCTTCTCACAGCTGGAGTTGGTGGCTCTTCATCTTCTAATTCCTCCTCTGTTGTAGAGTCTGATTCCTCCTCCTTTAGCTCAAACTCTATCTTCTCAGGTCCTTTGGTTGGACATCATGTTTAATAACATATTTCACCTCTCTGAACACCACATCTTAGCTGTACACAACCTTCCTTGTTACTGGGTTCCAAAGCTTATAACCTTTTAAACCATCATTCTACCCAATAAATATGCACTTTTCAGATTTACTATCCAACTTGGTTCATTTCTCCTCTGGAACATGTACATATGCATCACATCCAAATACCTTCAGATGTGAAAGGGAGGGTTTCTTACCAGTCCATACCTCTTGTGGAGTTTTATCCTCCAATGCTGATGAAGGTGACCTATTGATCAGGTAACATGCGGTATCCATTGTCTCTGCCTAGAATTCCTGTCCTAACCCGACACCACTAAGCATGCTTCTTGCCCTTTCCATCAATGTCTTGTTCATTATTTCTGCAACTCCATTTTGCTGAGGTGTATATGGAGTAGTCTTTTGCCGTGCTATACCACACTTCTTACAAAATTCTTCAAATTCCTTGTTGCAAAGCTCCCCACCATTATCTGTCCTTAGCACCTTTATCTTCTTCTCTGTGTGATTTTCCATGAGAGCCTTAAATTCTTTGAACCTATCAAAGACTTCAGATTTATTCTTAAGGAAATATATTCATGTATTCCTTGAGAAGTCATCTATAAATGATACATAGTACATAGACTTACCAAGTGATGGAACCTTCACAGGTCCAAACATATCACTGTGCACAAGCTCTAATATTTGTTTCGCCCTCTTACCACCAGAGGGGAAACCCACCTGATTCTACTTCCCATATGCACAATATTCATAGAAATCAAAATCTAGAGAGCTATTACTCATACCTTCTACCATACCTCTACCAAGAAGTATTTGAAGTCCTTTCTCTCTAATATGTCCAAGCCTTTGATGCCACAACATGGTCTTCACTCTAGAGACCACTAGATTTTCTACTCCACTTTCAGGAACCACAGAACTGTTGCTCCCATCAACAACCGTGCGAATTTTCATCTTGTACAGAGTTCCAATCCAAACTGCCCGCATCAATACCAGTGCTCCCCGAACCATCTTGTAGGTATCCTTCTCGAACACTGTTTTTACACTTGCATCATCCAACTTGCTTATAGAAATTAGATTTCTGGACAATGCAGGAATATGTAGAACACCTAGAAGTGTTCTAACTCTTCCACCTTGCAACTTCAACTTTACCTTTCCGCGACCAATGATTTTAGCCTTCCTATCATCTCCCAAGAAGACATCACCACCATCATATTTCTCATACTCACAAAACCACTCTCTATGGGGGGTGAAGTGAAAGGATAAGTCAATCAACTATGCCTCATGATCTATATGTGTACTTGAAGAAGCCAAGTACACATACCCACCTTCATCTGAGGTGGTTTTCGCCTCTGTAGAAGGAGACTCATCAAATCCATTTCCTTTGTCAGGAGCTTTAGATTTACAGTCCCTTTTGAAGTGGCCTTCCTTTTTGCATTTCCAGCACACCACCTTTATAGGTTTTCTTGGAGATATAGATCTCCCTCTAGATTTAGATCTCCCACTCGATGACTTGCTTTTGTTTCTATTCTGGGACCGCCGTCGTACAGACAAGGCATCACCATTCTAGATCTCCATACTTTTTCATCTCATCTCCTCCATTCACAAAGCTTAGACTATTTCATCAAACTACAAGGCAGTTGCATTGCTACCTATTGCAATAACTAGATTATCCCACAAATCTGGTAGAGAACACAACAAACTAATGCACTTATCTCGATCTGAAATTTTAATATCAATAGATGTTAACTGACTTACCACAGTATTAAATTCATGTAGATGCTCTGTCACTGAGTCTCCATCTTTCATCCTTAGGTTATACAACTTTTTCCATAGGAACAATTTATTCACTAGAGACTTAGATTGGTACAAAGTCCCTAACTTGTCCCACAAAGCCTTCGTCGTAGATTCCCCTAATACATTTAACAATACTGAATTTGAAGCACACAATCATATTGTTCTCTTTGCCTTCCAATCCAACTTCTTCCATTCTTCAGCGGACACTCCCGTTGGTTTAGTACCTAGATCTTTCATGATCCACTAATCTTTATCCACCATCAGATCCTCCATCTTGAGTTTCCACAACTCAAAACACTGACCAGTAAATTTCTCGATCTCTATCATTCCACTTCTCACAATCTTCTTTCACCACCAAAATTGATCTCGCAAATCTCCCACTGAATAGGGTCTACCATAGGCCTGGGCGAAACCCCTCAACAACAAAGGCGTTCCCTTCAAGCCAAAACAACTCTGATACCAAATGTAGGTTTTAACCCTATACAAAAATTACTTTCATACTAATTATAAAAATAGAAAATATACAATTACGAGAGCATAACACATAAAAAACACATACACACAGAGATTTCCCCTGGATCCCAAAACCGGGACTACTAGCTTGATTTTTCATTATGTTCCTTTCAATGTTACAATACATATTTATACGTACTGAAGCATCCAATACCATGGATTGAAAAACCATCATGTCCAAAACCATGGACTGAAAACCATCGCATCCAAAAAACATGTGCGAAAATCATGAACAAAACCATAGGTGGGTCTGCCCAACCTAACATAGGGTCCAAAACCAAAATTTTCCAGGGTGCTGCCCCGGACCCCATAAAGTGGGTTTACGGGTACCCCTCAAACCCCATGTGACCCCCCTACTAACGCCCCCGTGTTAACTACGTGGGCTACTCATGGAAAGAATATAACACAACCCAAACACAATTCGACATAAAATGGAAACTAATATTAGCTCATAGCCAAGTTATATGCATTGCAACAAACCTCTTTAGTTCAATAAGAAAGGGACAAATAACACAATAATTTTATCAAGAACATGAAGTTCAAAGTACGTGTTTAGGCCCTATTTCTTTATTCTAGATATAAAGGCTCGAAAGGAAATTTTTTTTCTCCATGGATAGGACCATATGAGGTTCAAATTGTCCTTGAAAATACCTTTGCAAACTATGTAAAATTGATAATAAAATAACTACTATTATGGATAATGGTAACTAGTTACAATTATATCAAAATAAATTTTCTAGGAATGGTATTATTTGTATTTATATAACAATTAAAAAAATAATAAGAAAAAATTCACAAGGGGGGAGTTCAATTCATTATTATCATGTTATGAAGTATGAGGTCAACAATGATATTCATGGTTAATCCCCCATTGGTCAAGCCAACACAATAAAAAGGAAAAAGAGGAAAAAAGAGATAAAAATTAATAAATATAGGAATTAAAACCTATTTTGGGCGTCCCTAGAATAGGTGACACTAGAAAACAAAGATACTTGCTAGAATCACTTGAAAAAATGTTTGGTTGTGAAAACCTCTATCAGTCACAATTGGAAAAACTCTATTTAAAAATTAGTCACAATTGGAAAAACTCTATTTAAAAATCAATCACAGTTGGAAACAATCTATTTAAAAATTAGTCAGTTGGAAAGTAAGGCTTGTTCAAAAAGGAAAAAATATGGAAAAAGGTAAATAAAATAATTCTTCCTTCCATGGACATCCTAAGTTTATCACAAAGTTAGTTTATATTTTATAATAGGATGAACATAAAACCTTGAGTGACAAAGGATAAAGACTTGTTACATTTGAGCAACACCACCATATCTTCAACATTATTCCATCTTTTGAGATCAATATATATATATATATATAGATATATATTTAGGAATTAATAGTATCACTCATTTATAAAAGAGCATACATCATACTCTATGCCTATCAGTTTACTAGTAGAGAAAGAATATCAGTAGCATAGTAGTATATATTTTATCCATTTTAATAGACCAAAATTAATAACAAAACCAATAAGATAACATAGTGTGTAATAGTGAAATAATTTACTGACAAATTTAGAACTATCAATACCTAGGCTTATAGCCAAGTTGCTGCTAGCATATGCAATCAAAAGGAAAATAAGAGACATCTATCTAGATAGAGATTCCACCTAATTATTATTAGGTATGTAACCCTCATATGTGGTGGAGAACTATTTATCTGCAAGTAAGTTTACCATGATCAATTTCCTTTCAATCAACTTCCTTGGCGAGTTTTGCATTTCATTAATGCACAAAAGGATCTCCTATTGGGTTATAGAGTGCTCCTCTAAAAATTTAGCTATAATGGTATTTAACTACTAGTAGATATCCATTTCTTGCATATACTTGGTCTATCAGGATCTTGTGTTCCTTGTTTCTAGCACCCATCGACTAACCTCCTCTTCCACTACATCGTTTGTAATCAATCTTCCTTCCATTATGGCCTCTCATTCTACATTGTTTATTTCTCTAGAAATAGGGAGATGGGTTGAATTTACATACATAGCAACCAATTTCATTTCCAAGAACAAGTATGTGTGTAGGAGAAGGTATGTTAGCCCCTTATAACCACCTCCTCCCACACTTACCCAGTTTCACTAGTCCACTAGGATAAATATGTGACGAAGTGTTACCATGACATGACTCGATCCACCTTCACTATCCTACTCGAGTAAAAATGAGATGAGGGCTGATATGACATGACTCAGCCTCTTATGTACAGTTAAGGAACTAGAATCGACATACTAAAACTTTACTAACCCTCCTTGGGAGCTACAGAACCCCCATGAGCTAAATAACAACTCCAGGTGCCATAAACCTAAAGTAACTTGCCTTTTTAGTGTTTTTGGTTCCCAGTCACTTGCATAACAAGGAAAGTGAGTGAATGTAATCATCTAGTTGCATGGATATCCCTTCACCCTAGTGACTGCAATCTATAATTCCTAGTTCTTTTCATCTGACCTTGGAATCGTAGCCACTTTTTCAGGGCTAGGATCTATATCTCTACCCAGAACTTAATGAGACTTTCCAGAAAGATACAATACATCAAGACAAACATAGATATACAAAACTTAGACAAGCAATTGACCTAACAATTCCTAACCATGGAAAAGAATTTGTCAAACACATTGTGAACATGTAATCTACAGTTCACAAATGCATATCTGAACATAGGGGTCCCATACTTATCTAAAAATCATCAAGAAGGTTTATGCCCTCTAACAATAGCTATAATAAAATCAATTATATCATGCATTCAATAACTATTTATTTACCAATCAAAACATGATGAGAGCCATAACTAGAATCTTTCATGAAACCATTCTTATAACCATAATAATAAAAATGATATAGCAACCATCCTAGCGACATAATAACAAGTATAATTACTCCTGAAATGCAAGAGGAAAATAACTCTTATTAAAATGTGCAAAATATAGCCAGTTTAGGGACTTCCACGTACCACTTGACCATATATTAGGCTTAACCAAATCTTTCTTTCATCCAATCACCCTTGTGCCATATTCCATGCATGAAAGTGGGACTCACAATAAAACAACCAGGGTTTCATCATGATTTACAGAAAGCCTACCAAAATTGGTCAAGGTACTTCTAGGCCCGAAACCCCCACCTATACAACCAGTATTTACCACAATCCCTCCATTATCGGTCAAGGTATTCCTATGCCCAAACAACCAACATACACTAGTAGGATTTATCAGAATCCCACCATTACCGATCAAGGGATCACTAGGCCCCAAACAAGATTGGATGCCTTTGAATTTCTTTACTAATACCTTGAGTAATTTTTCTATCTCCTCCCTCAGGTATTATCACAATTCCACCATTATCGATCAAGGGATTCCTAGGCCCTTGGGAATTTTCTTGAGACCACCTCACCTGGTTCCAAAACCATCCAGAAATTTGAAGCTCAACCAAGTAAAAGAACCCCATCACAGTATGGCTATTTGAAAATGGAAAGGCAAGGCTAAAACCACTGTCACACCTAGAAAAACCCATGTTAATCATAGCAAGCAAACCAAATACAAACATGAAAGTACCATGCATGCCAAGACCAACTAGGAAATAACACATGCAACCTATTACCTGCAAGTATTGTTGCTGAAGTTGCTTCATCCAAGTTTCCTTGCCCGATGCTTACTTTCCTTTTCTTTCTTGTCTTTCCTTTTTCTTTTCTTCCTCCAATTCTAGAGTGCTCCAATAATTCACTAAGTGTGCAAGAGTATGAGAGAGATAGAATAAAGAGAGTTCTCTAACACAAAACTACCAAAAACTTATGTATTGATCCTTAGAAGCCTTTTTTATTATTGAGGCCTCTATTTTCTTCAATTTCCTCTATTTTCCTTCAATTTCCTCCTCATATGAAACCTGTCACCTTTCACCTTCCTTTTGTCCTATTTTCCATTATTTCATAAATAAAATATCAATCAATTCCACTTTTCCTTTTCAATGCCTTTTGCAATTTCCCCTTAGCCATAATAAACCAAATGGACATCCAATGGGACATTTTACCCATCATTTAGATTGGAATATGTTTCCCATGACCTTGGTCTTATTTTTCCTTTATTAACTTTATTATATGAACTTTTAACCCGAGCATGTTACAAACCCCTCCCACTTAGAGGAAACCATTTAAAGCAAACATATACTGCTTAAGAAGCTCTATAACATAGCTCGATGCAACAATTACAATGATTAACTTGCTAAAAAGAAAAAGCAACATGAAAAACATAATAACATAGCAACCATACTGCTTATTGTATCTTTATAACATAAATCATTGTGGTATTTACAATGACAACCATACATGAATATATACATATACCAAAAATCATTTTCCTTCACCTAAAAATAATGAAGGATACATAGCCTACATCTGATCATCCATCTCTCATGTAGCTTCATCGGACCCAAAGTGCTTCCACTCCACTTTAACTTTCTCTATTACTCAGTTCTGGAGCATGAGCATCTTTCGCTGCAATATGCATTGACATTCTGACTACAATTATCCTTCTCGATCTACCTACAATATATACCAATCAATAACATGATCAACATCTTTCACATATATTTTAAGAAATGAAACATGGAAAACATCATGGACTTTCATTTTCAGAGGTAGTGAAAGTTTGTAGGTCACTAGTCCAACCCTCTAAAGGATCTCTAAATGCCCACAATACCGAGGTGATAAATTTTCACATGAACCAATCCTCAAGGACATCTTCTTGAGCTTGAAGTATAAATACACATGTTCTCTAACCTGAAACTCCTTAAATTCCCTATTTTGATCTACATAAATTTTATGTCTGTCTTTTGTTGGCTTCGATTCTCCTTGATAACTTGCATTTCTTGTTCCATATCTACTAACATGTCTAGTCCTATCAACACCTTATTCACTGCATCAGTCCAGTTGATAGGAGTATTACAACTCCACCCATAAATGACCTAAAGCCCACTCATCCTTAGTGACTCCTGGTACCCATTACCATAAGCAAACTCTACCAGTGGAAGATACTCCTCCCACTTTTGTTGTTCATGCATATCATACATTATCAACATGTGCTCCAAAATTCTATTGAACTTCTCTATCTATCCATATGTATGTGGATGATAAGTTGTACTGAAGGAAAAATTTGTACCCAAACCTTCAAATAACTATTTCCAAAACCTAGAGATGAACTTAACATCTCTATCAGATACAATCTTCTTTTAAAGACCACACAACCTTACTATCTCCCTAATGAAGACATGTGCTATTTGACTAGTCGAATAAGTAGACTTAACCCCTATCAAGTTGTTATCACTGTAACAAACACCCTCCAAAAATTTACCCACACTTGGATTTTGGAGCCTTCTATAGATCTTGCAATTAGTCATTTTATGGTCACTTCTTGATCGGTTCAAGTCACTTTTCACACATGCTTATTTTGCAAAAATCTAATGACTGAATTCTTTTATGAAAGATTGAAAAAACACAGCACAGTCCATCAAGACAATGTCTGTGAAATTTTCAACCCGTTTTGATGGTTAATGTGCACTGTTATTGATAGTCCCTCACTTTTGGCTATGTTTATACTTCTATTTTAGTGATTTTTTCAAACTGGCACTTTTCTACACATTCACTTTCGTGAGTGCCATTTTCATGATTTGAAGTGGCACTTTTTTTCTTAATTTCACTTTAATTAGTGTCATTTTCATGTTATATTCACTATGGAATGTGTTTCTTTCACTGTGATTCATGTATCGCAAGTGTCATTCCCCCTTTTCTCTTCATATAGTAAATGTCGTCTTTTGGCATGTGGAGTGTTTCACATTGCATGAAAGATATTTTTGGTGTGTTTCAAGGGGTAATACTTGTGTTAATGAGTTTTAATTACAATGTAAACATGTATCTCAATCATTCCCAAAGTTTCAAGCATTGTCGTACAAGTGTCATCACGGTCATTGCAAAATGTATATTTGGTGTCATACTTGACCCATGTTGTTGCAAAGTTGTCACACGGAGGGACGTATGTTTCTCATTAATTTTGGATGATATATGTTGTTTTTTAAAGTTTTCTAAGTGTGTGATCATAATCAAGTCTTATCACTCTTCACATCAGTTGCACAGATCCCACAATTTGTCAAAATTGGAAAACTTCTCAACCGAACAACCTAGCCTCATCAAACCCTCTTGAAATGTGAATTGCACAATATCATCCCTGATCCTATGACCATGCCTCTTGGCACTACATAATGTGTAGTTCCTTACTTACAGGACTATGCACTACACAATCACAATGGTCAAGCTTAGCCTCTAACCTCAAAAAATGTGCAATTTCTCTCTCCTCCCTAGTGAGTATTGTGCATTGCACAGTATCAAGGCTCAAGCCTCATCCCTAAGCTCTTGAAATGCACAATTGTGAAATCACCTAGACTCCTCTACCTTCTAGAATAGTGTAGTGGATAAAATCAAGGCACAATCCCTCAGCCTAGCTCACTGAGCTCCCCAACTGCACAATCTTTTTACTTATTCAAATCATTAATCCTGACCCTTGACTGCATCAGCTATGTAATTGCATAGTCACTGAGATCTCCCTCACCCTACCACTAAGTTCTAGTTCATTAAATGGATCATCACGTAAAACCTTAGAATAGTGTTTTATTGGACTGATGTCATCTTGTTATGAGTGGATTTCTAATGCAGGTACCCTATCATGCTATGGCAATATGATAAAGAAGGATATGGAAAAGGAGGACATGCTAGAAGACACCTAAGGAGTTGAGGAGATAAGATGATCATTAGGAAATAAGACAAAGGAACACTGGATTATAATAGAAGATGGAAGATCAAGCCCACATTGAAGACTTATTATCTTCAAGTATTAAGGAGGATAAAGAAGAAGAACATGCACCATCTTTTCCAGAAGACAAAAATAAGCAGCAAAAAAAGTGACTTGACTTGACATTACCATGTCATCATGCGGTCCATGTCATTAGTGTCACTCCATGTCGTTTCATGAGCCATCATGTGCCACATCATTTGTGCATTATGTAATTCTATATTGGAAAATGTCATTTGAAGTGGAAGTCCAAGAGACATCTATGTAATGTGAAGAGCCATGTAGGAAGTCGAAAAGTCATGAGAAGTCAAACAATAATGAGGTTAGTCCACGAGTCATAAGGGAGGATAAGGATCACCCCATTTGTTATATATACATCCTCATTGTTGATGCAAAATACTTTTCACCTTGGCTTTTCCAATAAGGCATAAAAGAGACAAATTCGGTACTTTTGGGGAGCAAATCATGGGTCCAATGCTCCACTATTGGATCTACAGATGCTCATTGAATACATGTATCTTCCGAATCTTACTTAATACTTGAAGCCTGATGGCAGACATGCTTTCATGCATGGATTGTGAATATTTGGAAGACTATTTTGTGAATGTTTATGATTCATGTTTTCTTTCATCTGTACTAAAGTACTAGACCTATTTCTGTTATTTGAGTTCTTATCTTATTGAAAATGTGTTGTAATGGTTGTAACAATCGCTGCATCTGTGTTGACTATTCTTCTTGATGTTAGGATATTATCTATCTATTTGTGTGGGCCTTTACTATGGTGGTACTATTGCTTTTCTCTCTTACGAGGTTCATTTGTCTTCCCTCTCCAGTAGAAGAACCTCGATATACCTGCAACCAAACATTCACTAGGAACACTTACTTGCTTTTTGAAAAGGTACATACATGCTTCTCTTCTTGCTGCTAGCTAAAGCCAAGGAAGTAATTGTTGCTGCAATAGACTGATAAAATGTTATTGAAAGGAAAAACTAACTCTAGGATTGTGTAATGCAGGTCGAACCGGAAGGAGAGTTTCTGGTCGAACCTCTGAATATCCTCGACCGGAGAGAAGTGCAGCTGCGGAAACGAGTCATTTCCCAAGTTAAGGTCCAGTGGCGACACTACGGGCCTGAGGAGGCCACTTGGGAGGATGAAGAATTAATGAAAAGGACGTATCCAGCTTTGTTCATGGTTGAAGGCCACTGGGACGGTGTCCAATCTCAGGGGGAGGAGATGTAATGACCTGGATAACTAAGTGAATAAATTAATTGTTTTACCATTTTGAGGAAAAGGTGAAACAAAGACTATTACCTTTTATATATAAATATATATACAGTGAAAATATTTTTGGAATCTGAAGTGAGTAAATTGTCTATAATAACTTGGATTAAAAAGTTATTTCATTTTTTTTCTGGACAGCTAAACTGATTTTCTTTTAACTGGATACACATATGTATACATCTATCAAGAAACAGTTATGAGGGTGGAAACCCTAACTGTTTCCCCATTTTTTCCCCATAGGGAGATGGAGGAAAAGACCCTGGGGGCTGTTAGAGGAACAGGCAGGGGAAAAGAAAGAAAAAAAAAGATAACATAAAAGAAATGAAGTGCTAAGTCTGGTGAAGACCAGATAGCACCAGCACAAAAAGTGCAGAAAGTATTGCTGAGGCAGAGGCCTAGCAGAGAGCTTGGGGGGAGATCAGTCTGTATGGACCAGTCTCAAGGTTGGGTGGAAAACAAGCAACAAGAGACAATCATCTTCAGGTGGAAGAAGGTCTGGAAGTCACAGTGACAGTACAGGTATGTACTGCTACCACTACGTAATTAGTGACTCCTGACATTTTTCCAATACTAGTTAACAATAGTTAGACATTAAATTTCTCATAGCATTTAATTAACAGTATGAGCGCTGTCTATATTAGTCTCTTGCATAATCAGTACTCTTTGTTTATTGAAAGAAAGTACGTGAGTAACAGTTGAATAATTCAGGTAAAAGTTAAATTCGTGTAGAATAAGACTTGAAGGGATCTGCGATACATTAATGCCATAATAGATTATTTCTGTGATATTTATTCACTGGCAAAAGAATTTGTAACTGTACAAATTTATAAAAACGAAAGGCAGAGCAAACACATACCCTCGAAGAAGAGCGGTAACAATTAATAACATCTTAAAGAAGCTGTAAGCAAATAATGGAACTGAATATCAAACATTTCCAATATCAGGTGCTAATCTGCCTTTATACACATCTCATATTATAGGAACTGTAAATATAAATGTAACCCTCGACTGTACAGAACAATGATATATTTAAACAAAACAAAACATTCTTTAACAAAGATATTGCCCATTTGCACATGCACCCGGAGTTCGGGTCCACAACTGCTGTACAATGGAAGAGATCGCTGTTATATAGATGCAGGGCCGCATCTTGGTTTCAACTCAGAGGAATATGATTCCCCTCGAATACTTCCGGGGTTAATCCAATATCGAGAAACCCGCGGTATGAAACCGAAATTCAATAGTTACAGTAGAAACAAAAAAAAACCCTACCCCTGTAAGACCAGGATCTCTGGTATCGAACCAGAGGCATAATGCCGCTCAGGGTACACAAATAAACAATAATCAAGACGCTCGATTAAACATGAAAGTATAGAGTTAAGCATTTATATATGGCGGAAATGTTTGTACAAGAATAACGCATATAAACTTGGCGGAACATCTGTAAAGACAAACAGTATGAAGCTAAATAGCCTTAAGCCGAGAGGTAAAAAGCTCCAATAACCATAAGCATAATCTTTAAATAAAGAAACTAAAAATTGGTCAACTTCATATACCAATTCAAGATGCATTTTGCAAGATAAACAAAAATATTTGAATGTACCAAATACAGAAGTAAAATCATTCTTAATAAGCAAAACTATTCGGACATGCCGAATCCCTGAAACCATCTTTACAGTTCTGAAAGGCCGAAAGTAGGTAAACAGTCTTTAAAACTACTGGAGGTCTGAGACCCATACAGTATTCTATCTATTAACCAGTTCGTGAATAGGAAGAACCCGCTCTCGGGTCGCCGAATTACAGTCAGGCGGAAACAAGATCGAAACCCCTTAACGGGAAGGTGTTAAACAAAAAGAAAAAGCAACAATAACTCTGGAACGAGTAAAATGGCGAGGAGTCACAGTATCATCTGTAGATGGCATCATGGCCAGAACCTTAAAAATAGACTCACACCCTTGCAGAATACGGAAACCACCTGACAGAGAGAAAAGGGATATTAAACCGATACCCATTGTTTAAACATTAAGATTAACCTATGGGCGTAGCTCTTACCTGGCAGAAGTCGCCATTGGTGCCCAGCTGTAGAACTTCAAAGTGGAACCGAGTCATGAAGCTGTTAACCAGTTCGCACGATTAATGGGTTGCAGACCGCATCCTATATCAAGGATTTACAAGAAAAATACTCAATTACAGGAAAGTAAAATCGAATAAGGAGTAAACCTTCAGGAAGAATAACGATATGAGCAATGCGACAGTATTCATAACAAACCAGAACGCAAGCAGGATCACCTGAACGGCCGGCAAGACAGGTGAGGGCGCGCGCAGCAAAGCCTCCCGGATCAACTCCTCCGAAGAATGAACCTCAGAAACCCTAATGCGGGGTTTGTAAGGCGAGATAGCCAAGGTGACCTCGGGAAATGGCGGGATTGAATCTCCGCCGTCGATCACTGTTCTCATCCCAAAGAGCTGAACAACTGTCCCCACATTCAAGTCGCTGCCTCCTCGCGATCTGCAACCAGGCTCGTTGAATCGGCAGCGTCCAGGCGGGACACTTGTCCTCAGATCAGACCATGACTGTTTAAAAATCCAATCCGCCGTGTACTGTCAATCAAATGGATTGATTTTTATAAAACTTTGGTTGGTAAATAATGAATGCGGTATTATGTCGCCGGATGCCAATCACCGTATTGTGTATTGGCATCACCACCATAGTTAAAACATTGGTATATACCCTCAAGTCGATAAATCAATTTTTTTTTTTTATGTTGTGGTAACATTAATATTTTTACTGATATGATGTAGGTTGTGACACAATGTCACTAGAGAAAACATCAGTCAAGATAATGTGTTGTTAGCTTGTAACATAGCTGAAACAAATAGTGAAGACATATGGTTTTTAGACTCAGGTTGCAGCAACCATATGACAGGAAACATAGCCCTGTTTTCTTCCTTAGATCAAAATGTGAAATCAGAAGTCACACTTGGGACTGATAGCAAAATTTCTGTTATGGGAAAAGGAGAAGTCAAAATATTTACAAAGAAGGGTGAAAAGAAAACCATAGCAGATGTCTACTATGTCCTTGGAATGAGGTGTAACCTCTTGAGTATTGGACAACTTGTCCATAAGGGGTACAATGTTTTCTTTAAGAATGATGTATGCACCATCATGGATATAGCACCCAACAAAAGATGTATTGCTGAAGTGAAGATGACAAGGAACAGGATGTTCCCTCTCAGAATAAGGGCAGATTTGAAAAACAAAGAAGTGATTGTAGCAGTTACCTAAGAGGCTTTCCAAAGTGTGCCAAAGGATGAAAATTGGTTGTGGCACTTGAGATTTTGACATCTCAACTTTGGAGGTCTTAACTTGTTGAGTAGAAAAGGAATGGTAAGAGGATTACCATTGATAGAGAAACCGGACAGCCTTTGTGAAGGTTGTATCTTGGGGAAACAACATAGAGAAAGTTTTCCATCAGGGAAAAACATAAGGGCAAAGGCACCCTTAGAGATTGTCCACTCAGATGTATGTGGACCGATGCAAACTCCATCACTAGCAGACAGCCAATATTTTCTAACTTTCATTGATGATTTTACTAGAAAAACATGGGTTTATTTTCTAAAGAACAAAAGTGAAGTGTTTGAAAAATTCCAAAATTTCAAAGCACTTGTGGAAAATCAAAGCAGGTTGCATATCAAAGTTTTGAGAACTGACAGAGGAGGTGAATATATCTCCAAGGAATTCCTACAGTTTTGTAGAGAAAATGGAATTCATAAGCAATTCACAGCTAGGTACACCCCACAGCAAAATGGAGTTGCTGAAAGGAAGAACAGGACAATCATGGATATGGCAAGGAGCATGTTGAAGGAAAAGAATTTGCCAAATGATTATTGGGATGAAGCTGTAAATTGTGCAGTGTATATTTTGAATAGGTGTCCTACAAAAGCAGTGATGAATAGAGTGTCGGAAGAAGCATGGAGTGTGAGAAAGCAAGGAGTCACCCACATGAAAGTTTTGGATGTGTGGCTTATGCACACATTCCAGATCAGCTAAGGAGGAGGTTGGAGAGCAAAGGGGGGAAATGTCTTTTCATTGGATACAGTGAGGAATCCAAAGCTTACTGATTGTATATCCTATCTACCAAGAAGTTTTTTGTGAGCAGAGATGTTCAATTCATTGAGGAGGAAGCTTGGGATGGAAGCATAGAGAAAACAGTGAATGTTAAAAAATGTTTGTCTCATGATGAAGATGATGAGGAGATGGCTGAAATACATCCCCAAATAGTAGCGTCAACATAAGGACAGCAAGGAACACCCTTGAGGAGAAATGAAAGTGCTTCTCCAAGCACACCACAAAGTGGAAATTCAAGTGCATCTTCAAGCACTTGCACACCAAATGAAAGAGGTAAAAAGTTTAGAAACTTAAGTGACATTTCTGATGAAGGAATGAATTCCTTGTTTGCTTTATATTGTCATGTTGATGACCCTATTCATTTCGAAGATGCAATTAAAGATAAGAAATGGATAGAAGCTATGGATGAGAAGATGAATGCCATAGAAGGAAACAAGACATGGGATTTGGTTGAGCTACCAAAAGGTAAGGAAGTCATTGGAGTTAAATGGGTTTATAAAACCAAGTGCAATGCTGAAGGCAAGATAGAAAGACACAAGGCAAGGCTGGTTTTCAAGGGATACAAGCAACAGTATGGGAGAGATTATGAGGAGACTTTCGCACCGGTTGCAAGAATGGAAACCGTGAGAGCAGTGTTATCCATAGCAACACAAAACAAGTGGAAAGTTTACCAAATGGACGTGAAGTCAACATTCCTAAATGGAGTGTTAATGGAAGAGGTTTACATTGAGCAACCTCTAGGCTATGAGAAGAAAGGTGAAGAGCACAAAGTGTGCAAATTGAAGAAAGCTCTTTATGGGCTGAAGCAAGCACCAAGAGCGTGGTACAGTAGGATAGACTCCTATCTACTGGAGAATGGATTTGAAAAATGTGAGGGAGAACCCACAGTCTACATCAAAGAAAAAGATGGTAAAATTTTAATTGTTGTCTTATATGTTGATGATGTTATTTTTACAGGTAATGCTGATCAGCTCATTGAAAATTTCAAATCAGTCATGAAAGAAGAATTTGAAATGACTGACATGGGTTTCTTGAGATACTTCTTAGGCATAGAAGTAGATCAAAATGAAAAAGGAATTTTTATCTCATAGGCAAGATATGTGGATCAAGTATTGAGCAGATTTAGCATGGAAGAATGTAAGGCAGCGATCACTCCCACAGTGATGGGATTAAAACTCAGCAGAGAGGACAGCAGCAAGGATTTTGATCCTAGTTTGTACAAGAGTATTGTAGGCAGCCTTATGTATTTAACAGCAACTAGGCCTGATATTATGTATGCTGTTAGTTTAATTTCCAGATTCATGGAGAGGCCAAAGGAGGCACATTGGTAGGCAGCAAAAAGAATTCTGAGGTATGTCAAAGGCACTAAAAAGTTTGGCATCTTATATAATGTCTCAGAACATTCAGATTTGGTTGGATACACAGATAGTGATTGGGCTGGAAGTGTTGATGATCGGAAGAGCACTTCCGGTTATGTTTTCCATATGGGTTCAGGAGCCATTTCATGGGCTTCTAAGAAGCAGTCCATTGTAGCATTGTCTACAGCAGAGGCTGAATATGTGGCAGCTACAGCAGCAGCATGTCAATCAGTTTGGATGAGAAGGATGTTGAGAAGCTTAGGCCAAGAGTAGGCAAAAGCGACAGTGATCTTTTGCGACAATAGCTCAGCTATTGCATTGTCAAAAAATTCAGTGTTTCATAAGAGAACGAAACACATTGATACAAGGTTTCACTACATCAGAGAATTAGTGAACAATGGAGAAATCGTCCTAGAACATTGCAGGACACAAGAACAGGTTGCAAACATCTTGACAAAGCCACTGGATCAGAAAAGCTTTGAATTTTTGAGGAAGTATCTGGGTATGACCGAATGCCCAGCAGTTGAAATTAAAGGGGAGTGTTGAAATGATAATTTCACTGCCTGCGCGGACCAGAAGTGAACCGTGTGTGAAAACCACCCCGATGCAAACCAGAATCCGGCCGCCTGAAACTTATCGCGCGAACTTTCCGGGGAAGGAATATCCCGGTGATGTGCTCCGATGCTGACAGCTGGCCAACTGTGACGTCACCCACTGACACCCATCGGAAGGTATCGCTCGGTCAACTCACCCTGTCCGATATCCGTTCGATTGATGAAATCGCTCTCCGCCGTTCGATTGAAGGGAAAGGACTCCGCCGTTTAAGTCTTCCATAGTACGTACGGGGGCCTGTTAAAATTTAATATAGTGTGGTCCATACGTTATTGCCCATCCCTTATGCCAAAACGCTGACATTTTGTTTGGTAAAGAATTCACTGTTTTCTTAGGGCGAAGTTAATATGGTGTATGGGCGTAAGTTTATTTTTATTTCTTTTTTATATATGTTTTAATACAGCGTTGACCCTATTTTTTTTCATGTAAAAAAAAACACACGGGGTTGTAATATGTGTGTTATGTAATGGCACATGTGAAAAAAGAGATCTGTGTCCGCAACACCAAAAAAATGTGAAAAACTCATACGGGGAGGATAAAATGTGGATTCGCAGCAGCGAATGAAATACACAGATTAATTTTGTATTGCAGGGAAGGAACGCACAGAAGTGCAAGAGTATTTTTGGGTCTGTAATGTAAAAGGGGTTTTATGCAGCAGAGTAATTTTGCTTGTAATGTAAGAAGTAAAAATTGCACAACAGTGCAGGAGTAGAAGGAGAAATGAATGAAGAAACCAATGGATAGTTTTGTTCAAAACCATGTATTGTTTCACAGCAGTGAAAAGGTAAATCTGTAACTCCCTGTAAGTTTTGTTTTCACACAGCAGTGAATGTAAATGAAATATTTACACACAGTGGTGTAAAATTTCATAGGAGGCAGAGTAAGTTTTGTGAAAATGTTTTGGTGAATCCCTCTGAGTGAAAGAGGATGAATATGTAAGTGTTTTTGTTTAATGAATAGAAATCATTTTATGGTGGTGAAATATTCTGTGCTCTGTAATTTTTTTTAAAAAGACTTCTCTGAGTAAAAGATCCTGGAGCAAAGAAAACAGAGCATTGCCTCTGTGTTTTATTTTTCTGGTTTTGGTATTTTCCCATTCCAAACAGAGAAAAATACCCAACACAATAGGATTCTCGCGATTTGTCAAGAGAGGAATAGGTTGGAATAGACTGGAGGAGGCATAGAAAAATGGATGCTGCAGTGCTTCCTTAGGTATGGGCCTTCTCTTCCGATCCCACGACAACAAACTGTTTATGAGATCAATGGCCGCTGCACTTGCTGTCGGTAGAAGAGACGACAATTTTTTAGTGGAATCAATATTCCCAAACTCTTCTGGAAAGCTGTAACCCTTTAAGTCGGCAAGCAGTAACCCCTCACGCCAACTTCGGGTATTAGGAGAACCAATGACAGAGCAAATGCTATGCAGCTGATGTAGCGCATTGGAGCCTACAAATATTGGATAACCAGTGAACAGCTCCACCATGATAACGCCCACTGCCCAAATGTCATTGGACAAACCATATTCGGTGGATCCAAGCAAAAGTTCGGGTGCTCGATATGGGCGTGTCCCAACATATGATTCCAGTGGCTTATTATTCCATATTCTAGTAGCCAGCCCGAAATCAGCAATTTTAATAGACGTACCTCCCTTCACTAATAAATTCCTGTGACAATATCTTTCATAAGACATGCTTTGAAGCCCTTTCAAAATCTGGAAGCAAAAGCTTCGCACCTCGTCCTCGGAGAACGAATGACCTGTCCTTCTCTGGAGCTCTGACAGATCGCAGTCCATCAGCTCAAGCACCGCGTACACCATGGTGCCCTTCAATATGATATCATGCAGGTAAAGTATGTTGGGATGAAACATCAAATCCGCTAAACAATTCACCTCTGCGCAATCCTCATATCTGGAGAAGTTTCCGTTCAGTCTCTTGATGGCCCAAAATTCGCCCGTAACCTTATCCACTGCCTTCCAAACGATACCATGACTTCCTTTTCCCAACTCCTCAACAATAACATAACGATCCATGGCACTCACTCTGAGATTAGAAAACAGTAACAACAGTCGCCTTCTGTTCTCTTCACTCTGAAATTAGAAAACAGTAACAGTGGTCTTGCCTGGCCTTCTCTTCTCTCCACGCCTCGCCACGCCAAATATTACACAGTGTAGACCTTCGCCTTATCTGGTGCTACCGATTCTATTAAAGTTTAGATCAATTTGGGAATGACATATGAT
Organism: Pinus taeda; assembly: GCA_000404065.3. Lineage (NCBI taxonomy): Eukaryota > Viridiplantae > Streptophyta > Pinopsida > Pinales > Pinaceae > Pinus > Pinus taeda. The sequence continues at coordinate 25,176 of APFE031197400.1, forward strand.
AAGATAAAAAGAAGAAGCGATCATGTTTTAATACGATTCCCTCTCCCCCTCGCGCACGTATTTTAAATGGTGGGCTTTTCTAAGGCTTTGGACGACGTGTCAAGTATTAAATCGTGAATATCATAGGATCGGTGTTTTACCCAATACTTTGAGGATTTTTTTTGGGTGGTCAACTTAAAAGAAAGTTTAATAATAAAGATGATAAAAGTATTTTTAAAAATATTTATTTTTAAGAAAATTTAAGAATCATACATGGTGAGAAAGGTGGTCTTATACTTTTCCTCGGTTTATGCTGGTGAAATAGTGGGCTTTTGTGCTCTTTTCTAAGACTCCTAGACGAGAGATAAAGTATTAAATTAATATTTTTAGCTTAATCTATTTATTTACTCACATCCACATCCACATTAAGAGCAATTTGGTGTACCTAGTAATTATAATGTGTTTTTGGACACTTTAGTGCATTTAGAGGTTATAATCGGTTAGAGTCATCTTAGTGCACCTTAATGGTTATAGCTAATTAGAGGTAGCTTCATGCACCTATTGCATATGGTGGTTATATTTCTCCATTATACTAATAATAAAGTAAATAAAATATAATTTTAAATTCAAAGCAATTTTGATATGTTCAACATTAATCATGATGGCTTATCATTTTCATTCATTTCAACAAATTTACTTTTATAACAATGTATTTGTACCTTTAGTTCTTTTTTTAAAATTTTGATATTTTCTTTTCAATTTTATATATAATTGATTTGTATTTTATATATCCACCAATAAATAGCAAGTTTCTAATCTAAGAAACTATATAATTTTTCAAACTACATTTTTTTAAACTAAATCTACCAATTAATTTAGTAAGATATATAAAATGCCAAAAACAACTTTTGAATATTTTAAAGAATTTTGCAAAGAAAAAAGGAATGATATATATATATATATATATAATGTAGTTTTAGTCCCAAGTGTAGTTCACTTCGTCAAGCAATTAAAACATGTTATATTTTTTTATATTTTTAATTTTTTCTTTAAAACTATAAATTTTGTTAGAAATATGTTATCATTGATAGAAAAGGCAAAGAAGATGATGGTAGATTTTTAGAATATGTTGCCACTATCAAAGGCGTTGTTGGCATAACAAGGATGTTGGACGAGTATTGACAAAGATGTTTCCATTAGGTCATTGATGTGATATATGTCAATGGTGATTTATCTAGATCAAAGGTAGTGAAATGGAAAAAAAAGAGAAGATTGCAAGAAGAATTGAGATGAGCACATGTATGGAAAAGGAAATTAATTATGGAGGCATAGAGAATTTGGAGCCATTTCTAGAATAATATATGTGTCCTCCATGGTTAAGGTGGGTCGGTTGACCACAAAAATGCACCCTTGAAAATGCCAAGTAATGCATCAGCCCACCAACTCGTTTGTTCTGCATGTCGGCCTGCCAAGTCATCCGCTCCACCCTTCAGCCTTCCAACTCGTCACGTGCACCCATACTTAGTCGATTTTCCCAATCTCAGATTTTTGACTCTTCAAGTAACTTGTTGGAGCTTCACAACTTTTCGTCGCATAACTCGTCATTGCACACTTGTCAGGGTGTGTTTAACCGAATGCACTGGCTTGTCGTCGTAAACTCGACTCATCGCAAATATCCAAAGTTTGTCTCCCACCCCCGCTGGTTGCACATTTGAGCATGCCTCAACTTGTGGTCATGATAGGGACAGAGGTGGTGTACCTTGACATACTTATCATTTAAACTACCATGTGGGGCCACCCTCTAACTTGCATCCCGATCAAGGGCATTTATTAATCGCATTACATCGCATTGACCCATTTAATTGACCTTATCTTCTCTTGCCAATATTCTAGATATAGATTTGACTCTTATCTAAATTAATAAGGCCTTGGGTCTTACATTATATGTTTCTTCATGAAATTTATTTATATCATTAACTATAAATAGGTATTAAAATAAATACTCCAAAATACATTTCTAAAAATTTATGAGTTATATTATCTTTTTCCCTGATAAAGAAATGAATATTCAATAAGATTGGGGCCTAGGGGTTTCTTAAAATAATCATGTTGAATATTTAGCTTTGTGGCAAGGTTTGGATTTGGATGTCTCCTTGGAATTCATCACCTAATTGTCTTTGTGGATTCAATGATTCTTATTTAGCATGTGAGTAGAGAAAAATGGAATTCTAAGCAGATATTAGCCCATATTCTACATCAAATCAAGCGTTTATTGGGTAAAAAATGTTGACTTGATTGAACTCATCCATGTCAAGAGAAACCTCAACACAGTGGAAAATTCTATAGATAATCAAGGATTATTATTAGAATAAGGTTTTTTTAAGGTTGATGAATAGGACATGATTAAGAAATCAATTCCATGAGGAGTATAATAAGAACTATATTTCCTCAATTATTAATTGAAATTAATTGTACAATAATGTGATGAGTATCATCATTTCTTCCTTTTAGGGATTATTATGTAATTATATTAATCAATATAACTTCATTTGTGTTGTGGATGCCACAGCTTTACATGGAGGGACGAGTCTGTGTGGCCACTTGGATGGTGTTCATCATGTCTCGTCAGTGAGAGGAAAAGTCAAGGAGAGTTTTAGAGGTTAATAAATCAGTTAGAATCTATGAATCCTGCGCTACTCCATCCAAGAAGCAAAATACATGTGTGGCCTCCTTGCCTTCAATTTATTTTTATCCAAACAACAACATTTCCATAATGGTTTCATATTTCATTGATCTATTAGTGTTTTTGGTTCAATGCGACACTAATGGGAGAGACAAAGGTTTCAAATCAAGTAGAACTGACTTAACATATTATATAAAGCATTGGAGCAACATTAATACTAACAATGGAGGAAAATATTGATGAGGCTCACAATGGTGCGTCCAAGGATTCCCTATCGCAATGACATGTGAACTCAACAATGTAAGAAGAGATTGCCCGAGGGGATGTCGTACGTTAGCCTTCCCATCCTTAACGAAGAAAACAAAAATCAAACCAATCCGTTTTGGAGGAAATGCAGTGGGACACTTATCACTTAGTTGTATTTGTCATGTTATGCAAATATATAGTGCTTTTAGGTGTTGTTGTATGAAGAAATTCAATTCAAAATAGTTGTATGTAGACACCAACTAGGTCCATCCTTCTTGGAGTTTTTGGGTATTTGTGAAAGCAATTTTGGTTCAAGATGTACACGTTCTTGCCTTCAAACCAGAATATTTTAATGTAATAAATATATATATATTTATATAATATATATATATATATATATTAATGTGGTGTTAATAATGAGTTTTTATAACACACTCTATTTTAATTTATCTACTTTTTATAATATGTAGAAATATAGATAGTTTCTACATAGACAAATACTACACATACAACGACAAAAAACAGATAGTTGCAACATGGAAAATGATGGAAAAAGAGTCAACAACACAAACACAGATAGTTGTGACACAAAATAAAACAGAAACAGAGATAGTTGTGACACCGTCAGCGGAGGAAAAAAATACATTATGCCACCAACATAAATAAAACCAAACATTGCAAAATCACAGTTGTTGGGAGTATGACAAAAACAACTGCAAATGAATAAGGATTATTGCTACAAATAAACACACTAAACTAGAAATAAGCACATAACTTTGTTGTAATTTAAAACAGAAAGTTGTTGCCAATAAAACAAATAAAAATTCTCTTGTCGACCTCAACTTAAGACCATTTATGCTCAACAAAATAAATGACACACAGTTGTAGAAATTGAACGTACAGTATCTACAAACAACAAACTAAAACTGACACATTATATTTCACAAATTGTTGTGCCTAAAAAATATGTTGTTGCAACACAAAATTGTAAAACAAACCAACCCACAAGTTGTTGCAATGCACAAAAAACTATTGCAAATAAGAACATGGCTCTAGAATATGGATTCTTCTCATTAAATCTAAATAGACATTTACATCAGAATATGGATCCCCCCTACCATGGTGGCAGGGAGGTTGCACAACCTCCCAAAAATCTTCTCACACACAACCCAAAAAACATTATCTCCCATTCAAACTTGAAATACCTCTCCCCAAATATAATTACACATATGTTTCAACAAAAACTGCTAACCCTAAACCTAGGAGGGATTTTCTTAATTATTTTAATAAAAATTTATTTATATAACTTTCCTTCCATCAAAAATGCACATGTCATGGCATTTATGTTTCATATTAGTTCATACTTTCCTTTTTCATTTACATTTGATGTCATTTCACATGTACATTTTACATTTACAATAAATTTTCATAATCAACCTAACTTCACACTTGGGCTCCAATACTTCTCTTCAAGCCCCCCTGCCATTTATCTTTGATTTGTCCCTTCAAGTTGCTAATTATTTTGATCTTCATCCTTTTTAGCAATTTTGATCCCTTATTCTCATATATTTTCCTCGTGTGTGTGTGTGTGTGTGTGTGTGTGTGTGTGTGATATTGATTCTTAAGCTCCTCCCATCTTCATTTCAATTAAATTTTTCACATCTCAAGCTTCCACACCTCAGTATAATGATAATGGATTGGGATGTTATAGGGAGTATGTAATTCATTAACCTTTAATAAATTAAAAATTTTGTGTAATTATCATAAGTAATATTAGGTTTTTTTTTCTCTTTCAATTAAAAGTATTATAAAAATATTTATAGTGTTTTTATTATATTTGTATGTTCTAATTCTCATCATTTTAATCTTTTCATAGTTGGAAATATAATAAATTTTACATTTTATTTGACATCTACATATGAGGTTGTATAAAAAAATGTCTTTCTACAATTTAATATAAATATATTTATTTTTTAAAGTTTAATATAGATTTCGACTATATTAAAAATAGAAAATTAAAGTATTAAGTTTCAAGGGGTGTTATCCTACATTCACGAAGGAATGATGAATTTCCTTATTTCCTTATTATTGTTTGATAATTGAGCTATGATAAGTTTTACAAGAAAAATTAATTAGTACTAAACAAAGACTACTAATTAATAAAAAAACTTATATAAATTGTTGTTAACAATATATATTTTTATTTTAACGATTAAAAAATTATTACTTGTATTGAAAAAAGAAAC
>APFE031197401.1:0-11946 GCA_000404065.3 Pinus taeda
AAACACGAAAGTGACTTACATCTGGTTTAATTGAGCTCCATGCTTCTTTTGGAGTGATATTCTTTAAAACCTTAGTAGGAATGTGATTTATTACGTAATTTGCATAGTTAATTGCTTCTGCCCAAAAATTAAGACTAAGTCCTTTAGATTGAAGCATACCATTATCCATTTTCTTTAACGTGCGATTCTTCCTTTCAACTACACCATTTTGTTGTGGAGTATATGGAACAATATATTGCATTTAAATTCCATTCTCAATGCATAAGTTGATGAATTTGTTGTTAACATAATCTTCACCATTATCAGATCTTAGCTTAAGAATTTGATGTCCAAATTGTTTTTCAACAAAGGCCTTAAAGGCCAAGAACATGTTAAATACTTCACTCTTGAGTTTTAAGAAGTATGCCCAAGTGCGTCTAGAGAAATCATCAATGAAAGTTAAGAAATACTTGCAGCCAGAGAATGAAGCAACAGGAAGTGGACCACATAAATCACTGTGCACAAGCTGTAAAGGGGCTGAGGCGTGCCAAGAGGCACGTTTTTCAAAACTGTCCCGATGGTGTTTTCCGAGTACACATCCGGAACAAACACCATCTCTGCAAGATACCATAGGAAGACCTGTCACCATATTTTCTTTACATAGATGCTGAAGGGAGCGATAGTTTAAGGGACCAAATCGCTCATGCCAAAGTTTGCTCACTTCATCATTATGAGCAACAAATACTGAGGGAAGATTTGATGACCCAAAGTTGTGAAACTTATACAACCTTTGTGGAATCATCAGCAATACCAGTAGCTAGAATCTATTTAGGATCTCTTAGATCCTTGATTACAACATCATGAGGTGAAAATTCAACAATTTTACCTTCACCCCTGAATGAGTTATCTGATATACAGATAGAAGGTTGCAGGATAAGGTTGGAACACATAATACATCATTAAATTGACCATTGTCTATATGGACAGTTCCAGTCCCTACAACACTAAGAGATCTATCATCACCAACATATATATTTTTGGTGTTACAATCATTTAAAGAAGAAAACATGGCTTTGTTTTTGGCCATGTGATAAGAAGCTCCAGAATCAATGAGTCACTCATGAGAATTAGAAGAAGAAGATACATTTAGTGCATATCCAGACCGAGATGTTTGACAACCACATGGAGAAAGTGTTATTCCTAAAGATGAAGTTGAAGTTGAAGAGTGCTCCAAATGGATGTTATGCTTCTTCATTGATGCTTCTAAGGCTTCGATTTTATTAAAGCATTTGGATTCTAAGTGGCCATCTCGATTACAAAACTGGCAATGTCTATCAGTCTTCTTCCCTTTGTTTTTATTTGCCTTATCATTTTGTTGAAATGATTTTTCATTTTGAGACTGAAATTGTTTAGGACCCTTGTTTGGTTTAGGACCATTCTTTTTAGGATACGACTTCTTAGAATCCTTTGAATTTGGTTGCTGTTGGGCGGCTAAAGCTCTCTTTGGAGAGTTTCCAAGATTAAGAAGACCAAGGTGTAAGATTTTTTCTTGTTCTCTTATTAAAGAATCACAAAAGGAATCAAAGGAAGGGGACTTGTAGTCTTGTCCTTGAGAAATGAAGGCTTCTCTTTTAGAATGGAAGGTGGAAACAAACACAGAGTAGGCCGGCCCCAACTTAGTAAGAATGGAATAGATAAGGTTATCATCTTCTTTCTTAACCTTAACACCTTCTAAGAGAAGTCTAAGGGTCTTGAACTTGAACAAAAAATCTTCAATGGAAGAAAAATTATTGGGGTCCAATATAAGAAACTCATTTTCGAGTTGATGGGCTCTAAGGTCATTTTTAATTCCAAAAACTTTAGTGATCCGTGTCATTATTTCATTAGGAGTATCAAGTTCTGTGATATGGAATCTAAGGTTTGGAGAAATAGACATCCCTATCAACCCACGTGCTTGATCTTGCCTATTTTCCCATTTGGCCATCTTATCTTCATCTTTTGGTTTGGTTTCTTGGCCTGAGGCTATTCTGTAAAGACCTTTACTTCTAAGTAAATCCACAATATAGGACCACCATTGGAAGTAGTTGGTGCTGTCAGGAATAACTTGGCATGGACTTTCCATTTTAATAGAAACTGAAGCTATAGATGCTAAAACTAAGTGTTCCAATGGCAAGATCTCAAAAAATTATGCTGATTAAAAAAAAACGGCTCTAAAAACGGCTTCTGGATGAAGAAGATATGGCTTTTTGAAGAAAAGTTGTTGAAGATGCCGACGAAGTGCAAGAATGTGCGGAAATGAATGATAATGTTATATTAATAAAAATCCACCCCTTTCCAAACTTAATATAATTAGCTTACTTAAAAAAAAAAATTATATGTCTCACTTTTATAAATAAGTGAGTCACTTTTACAATGGTAATTTATGAGCTACCCACTAAATTGTAACTTAAATAAAAGATAAAGAGGCTTTAGAATTATAAGTGACTCACTTTTTATAATGGGTGAGAACGCTTTTACATAAAATAACTTTAAAACATAAGTTACATGTGCCTTTTGAAAAAATAACTCAACAAAAAGAAAGACTTGAACTCAAGACCTCTATTATCATAAAGTAACTTTGGACCAAATGAGTTAGTTTAAAAGGTTAGTAATTTTTGGAAAAGAGGAAGGAGCTTTTTGTTTGTTTGTTTGTTAGAGTCACCGAAGCTTTGGGGTGCGTGCTTACTTGAGAAGCTATTTTTTGTCTACAAAATAAAAACCGCAAAACCCAAAGCAGACATACAAAAAAACAAACCTTATGGTTTGAAATTAGCTCTACCTAGAACAATTTTCCTCAATGTTTCTGATTTTTCGAGATCACACTAAGGCGCGACAGAAAATAACATATGCATGAGAAAAAAACTTCCTTTTCTGGTTTTGATTTACCCAAATCGTACAGAGTCACGGGGCAAAGAGCATACACAGAAATGAAAGGTGTAGATCCGGTAATAAAAAACAAAGAGATAAATAAACCGAAATAAATAGAGAGAAAATAACTAGAAATTGCAAATAAACATTGTATATCTCCAGATCTTAAAAATGACATAGCTAGGGCTACCACAAACCTTTTCGCATGAAATGAAAGGGTTCTTCATTGTAACAGATGCTCCTAACACAATAAAGCAGTCCTATTGGCCCGAAAGTAGTTAGAAACAGTAGATCTAGGAAACGGCAGTCAGATGCAGTTCTACCGGCTTTAGATTTGGATCACCAACGGATGTGACCCTCAACTTGGCTCTGATACCATGTAGGAATTTACAGGGTAAGTTCCTCAGACAGAACAACAAAGGACACTGATCACAAGCAGATCATAGATCAATACACCAGTATTCTTGACGTGGTTAAAACCCTCAAAGAGGGAAACAGTCCATGGCCTGAGCCAACGTGGCCACTTCATGCAATTTATTAATAAAAGAATGAAAATTTACATAAGCTTCTCTCATGAAAGGTTACCCTACAAATGACCCTCCATGCTCTTTAAATAGAGATCATGGACCAATTGGGTGTTAAGCCACGGATCAAGTGTCGATAATACCGAGGATAGAATGAACCGTTGGATCACTACATATCGTGACCATCAGATTTTAAATTAAAAAAGTACATAGTAAAGAAACACACTTTACCTAACTCTACACTAGACCTAGTTATACTTAACTATTTCCTATGTGTCAAAATATCCTAACATTTGGTAGTTGTTGTTGTAGTTATGGAGGAGATTTTGTATGGTTGCTTCATGTGGACGTTTCTATGTGGAGGAGTGTTGGATGATGTATATTCATTTTTGATGCATATACTTGATCTTGTTCATAGTTTTTATTATGATGATGCTGCATATGTTGATGATGGTTACCTTCTATTGGCATGATGTTGCGTGCTGCTATTAGTTGTTGGTTGATATTATGCTCTGGATGATGATTGGTCTATTTTCTACTTGTTGTTATGATGATTGGAGCCATAGACGATTTATGATGCATTATATTTCATCCATGTAGAGATGTATACTCCAATATGTACTTCATTTCTTGTTGCATATTCATATGGAGTTGACCCTTTTCCATTGATGTCAAAGGGGGAGAGAATTTGGATGGATAGCTTCAATTTTGGAGAGTGTATGGAGATCAACCTCACATGTTGATGCGGTTGATATCAATGCCAAAGGGGGGGTTTATTGACATTGATATCAACCACGAGGGCTTCACCAGGGGAGCAATACCATACCACATGGGTTCATACTGGGGGATATATAATAAGGGAAAAATGACATAATATATTGGGGGATATGTAGGGGGTAAAGGGTTTTTATATTGATAGGTATAAAAATATGGAGCTCAAAGTTAATGGAAAAATATAAAGGGGTATAAAAAATATTAATTAAAAAATGGATACCTACAATATCTAGTGAATTATGGGTTTTTTAAATTTGGAAGGTGTATTGGGTTTGTATCGGTAAGGGGTTAAATAATGCAATTTTTAGAGATTTTCCAATATGTAGTCAAATTAAAGGTATTGTTTAATATGCCAAGATTGCACGTGATATGTCATAGGTTCATTGAGTGAAGCCCTTGTGATGTCAACAAGCTCATGGTCATGGTCATACTTGTGATATGCATGTGTGATGGATGTTTGGATTGGTGATCCTATTAGTTGGAATTGATATATTGACAGTAAGATGGTTGTGTTGCCATTGATGTCAAATCTTGAGGTCATGCACTTATGTCAACCTCATGATGATATATATTGATAGACCATGGTATGTGCCGGTATGTATTGGCATCGATAGGTCATGTGTTTATGTCAATATCATGATGATGCAGATTGATGGACCATTTTGTGTGTTGGTATGTGTTGGAATTAGTCCTATTGAGGATGACACACTTGATGGCATGGTATCATAGATGAAATTGGTGGATGCTAATAATATCTATGTATGTTGGTGATGGTTGATTGAACGCTAGTTGATTTGTTAGCTAGGTCTTCATCTAGGTCTTCATGCTTATGCTTCATGGAGATGACTTGTTGTAGTGTGATTGCTTCATGATGATGATGATGATGTTGTTGTAGAGGTGCTACAGAGGCTTGTAGGTCTATTCAGATGTGTTGCAGCTTGTTCAGAGGTTTGATGGAGAGTGGAGGTCTTGTTGGCACACTTGTCAGCCTTGTTTGTTGGCTCTTGTGGGTCAAGTTGGCAAGTGACACTTGGGAGGCATAGTTGATCTACCTGGAAATGTGTCAGAGTCTATGTCATAGGTCTGGAGGCATGTCTAGAGTTGAAGAAGAGAATCCAACAAGTGGCATATGTTCTGAGCTAAATGCATGATGTTTACCCTCATTTTTAGCCATAGTCGCATGCGTACAATCCTATGTGAGTGTCTGGATCCTCAAATGCAAGACTATAGGAGTGGTTATAGGGTCAGTCACACAAATACAATGTTATTAGAGCGACAACGAGATTTGGCATTATTTTCTCTGCATTCCTCGTGTTGTTTAGAAGAAAATCAACTTGGAAATTCCTAGAGGCTTCCCAAAAAAAGGTCAAAAAGGTCAAAAATGGTTTGAAAAGTTCATCTTATGATGGGAATTCATTTAGTGCACATGTTGAGGTATTAGTGGATTGATTTGGTGCAATTTGTACACCTTTGATTCTAGCCCCAAGCTCAATTTCACCCAACATGTTTTATATACTTGATCTTGGAGCTATGTGATGGTTGATTAAGTTGTTGATGTTAGTATGTGAATGAGAAGGCATTAGGGAAGAAGATCATGGTACAAACCTTGAGTAGAGACTAGATGCTTCAGTCCATGAGTATTAAAGACTGAATAATGAGTAGATCTGAAGCATGTTGTAGAATGAATCATATTTGAAGTTGTTGGAGTAATGATTGATTGGAGAGTTTATGTATGTTGTTGGGTAATGTTTTTTAATGGTGATTCTCACACTTGTTTTATACAGGAGTTGTTGATGCATTTAGAACATAACCACAATGTCTCTTATTTCTTATTGTATTATGCAACATTAGTTTATAGTTGTCAGGGCCTGCTTTTATTCAGATTTATTGTGGCCACAATTTTACGTGTTTATATTCTATTTGATGACAAGAACTTGTTTCCGAGAGAATGTATGCAGAGTTGAATTCTTGTTGATCAAAGTGTATTGGATCAAGTTTGAAAATAGATGAAAGGAGTTCCACATAGTAGCAGAGGAGTAGTGACTTCATGAGAGAGGAGCAGTGATAGCGAAGCTTCAATGAAAAGAACAAGTTTCTCATATAACAGTAGTTGGATAGTCCAATCGGAGTTGGGCGAGGATTGTTGATATTGTGGCCTTCAGTGGATGGTAGTCCATAGATCTATAGAGAACGAAATCTTCAAATCTGATCAGTAGTATCGAGTCTCCTAGGCAATGGGTGTTGGAATTATGTATATGAGGTAAAGTCTCCATGTTGATGGAAATCAACTAGCTATGTAAAATAGAAATTTCTTGAATAATAGAAATTTAGAGCATAGCAGCAGCAACAAGGGTGGTTTTTATCGTGGAATGGTTTCCACCAGAATTCTTGTGTATCATGTGCGATGATGTGATTGTGTGCATTGTTTATTTCTTGTGTTGCTCACATGGTTTATGTTTTAGCTTCTTATGTGTTTATATGCATGGATAATATAATGAGTTGTTGGCGCATGTATGTGTGATTCAGTAAAAATAAAGAATTGGTAAAAATTGTATAGAATTCACACTACTAATTCACCCCCTCCACTCCCCCACCCCTCTCAGTAGTGCTCAAATGTTTCCAACAATTAAACCCATGATTAGTTTTAAAATATTTTTTTACATTCATCACCTTCTCTATTTCTAATTTGATGATATCCACCTTTTAGGTTTATTTTGGAAAAATATGCAACAACATTTGTGCAATCTATTAGATCACCGATGCCAAGTAATGAATTTATGCACCTAAATGTAATTTTGTTAATTGTTTGGAAATCCATACACATTGTCCATCCCCCATCCTTCTTTGGAGTTAATATAGTCGAAACAAAACATGGACTTGATATTTCTCGGTTGAGTCCCTTATCCAATAATTCCTACACTTGTTTCTTAGTCTCCTCCTTCTCTTATAAGTTCAATTTATAAGAAAATTTATTTGAAAGGATGGCACTTGGAATTAAATATATGTGACGGCTCATGCTTCTTATGGGAGGAAATTTATCCAATAAGTCATACATTACAATATTATTAAAATTCATTCAACATAGTTTTAATTTCTTCTTGCAAATCATTCAAATTTGTGCTTGTGAGGACTAACTTTGGTTTACCAATGAAAGCAAAGTTTACCTTTTTATGCTTCACTTCTTGTAGAATCTACTTGCCACTAAGTAGCAATACTTTAAGATTATTATCCTTTGGTAAAATTTCATCTTCTAAGGTAAAAAGTGTATGTTTTTCACCATCCTTCTCAAAGGTACATGTATTGTTCCTTCCCTCATGGACTTCCTTTTTTCATAGTGCTAGGGCCTTTCTAATAGCACATGATATACGTCCATAGGCACTTAATATTTGTAGTTTCCTATCTGAAACTCCTCTTCACATTGCTCTCTAACTAGTATATGATGTCCCTTCTACAACCATGATACCCTGTAGGGAGTGGGATGTATGGTTATATTTAGTTTTAACTTTTCTATTATTCCTATAGATACTTGATTTTCAGTACTCCCACTATGTATATAATAACTTTACAACATTTTCCCCATGATTTACAAATAATTATGAATAATGTTTTTCATTGTGTAAGTTTTTTTACTTCTTCGAAACACTTCAATAAAGTCATTTTCTTCATTAAATATTGTCCATTTTCAGGTGCATTCTCATGTACAGAGGATTTTATACTTTTGGTATCATTGTTTGCAATGTATGCTTCCTTGATTAGAATACTTCTTTGGCATTCATTAGATTTATGACCAACTATATTACATGTATAACATCTAACTACAAATGTTCTCCCTGCTCCTCATTATACGATCTTTTTCCTCTTAAATATCCTCCTCTGGAGGATGTCGTTGGCTAATAGGATTTAATTCCTCTTGACAATGACATTGCTTGATAAGAACTACTCCCTTCTTCTCTTTGGATGGGAAATATTCCACTTGATTGACCTGTATTTGATTTTCCTCTACTTCTTGCTCTATTTTTCTCCCTTCCTCTCTAACTTCACTTCCTTTCCAACTTCTCTTCTATCTTAAGGGATATCTAGTAGGCTTCTTCAAAAAATTATTAAAGACAAAATATTTAACTCATCTTATATTTCAAATCTTAATCCATTAATATATCTAGCTAGATTGTTAGTATCTTGTAATATGACATGAATAGATCTTATCTTTAACCTATAAGATTCTCCTTTTTACATTTTTTGCGGACATATTTTTAAGATTCTACATTTGTCTAAAAATATTTAACTCGTAGTATCAGTCTCGAAATTTACCATTTTAATTATCCTACTATTTTTTTCCAATTAGTAATCTTCTTTTTGCTTTTACTTCTTAACTTTACTTGCAAATTGTCCTACCATAATGCAACATATCCCTTCAGTCTAATTATTGCAAATTTCACCTTAGTAACTATTTGGGTATTGTTGAGATGCTAACCATAATTAATATATATAATAGTAGGCAATGTTGTTCCCATTACACAATGACTATAGGGAGGAGTGTTGCTCCTCTTACACATTGTGCCATATGCAGCTCCACCAAGGCTGGAGAGAATTCCCTGAACAAAGGTTCTAGCTTCGCAAGGGTTTTTTAGCCTCGGGAATTTAGATGAGAAGTTCTTGCCTATAAACCTATTACGCAATTTTTCTTTTTTTTGTCAATCAAAGTTCAATCATGATATTAACATCAAAGTGCAGAGTACAAAATGCATCTCAAAAGGCCGCTTTCTCTTAGTCCAACCAGAGTTGTTGACATTGGGACCTGGAGGATAACATGAGCTAACGACTTCATGAATTATTTTATGGCAGCGTAAGAGGCATGACATACATACTGTAAACAAAAAGAGAAACATAACAGGGAGAAACATATTAAGGAGGGGGGTTGAGGGGGATTACAAGGGGAGCTGCAAAATAGCCAACATATTCGTGAATATTAAAATCAATGTGCTCTACCCTCGCTTACAGACTATGAAGGTGTTCATTGGTACAATTTTTTTGGCGTCGTAGATTATCCAATTGTTCCATCATTTCACTTTGGCCATATTGAATGACATTGGCAAAATCTACCATCTCATTGTGGTCATGATACCTTTGGTTACTAAGGTTGTCCATGCTCAGTTGAATGTTCTAGATTTGAGCAACGATAGACTCCAGCGATGTTGGAGAAACCACATGCCCTAGGGAGCCAACAACTTTGTCATTTGTCTCATGGTTGCCCAATAAACCCGACAAGGTGTCATTGTCCCGCTTTGGCTAATTTATTTGCCGCAAATTTCCACCCCCATGATGTCGTCTCCCTTGGTGATGAGGCATCCCATCATACCCAAAACAACAAAAAGGGCGACAAACGTAAACAACCTCCTAACCCCACACATCAACAAAAAACAATGTAGCTTATACCATTGCCCCCAAAGAGAATTCAGGGGCTATCCTACAACGATCGTCACCGTAATCAAATCTCCATACCCAGGAAAAGTGGGATGGGGATTGCTCAACACAGGGCTTCAAAAGCTAAATGCAACATCCTGCCACCTCTTATGCACTTTCCTCTTATACCCTCCCCAACTGTAATTCCTCGCAGGGGCCATGAGAAACCAAAGTCATGCTGTAGGTGTCAATCAGTCCCAAACCACCAGTCCCCCGAATAAGTTCCCAGCCGCTCATGAACCAAAAGAGGATAATTCGCTAGTGCTTGGCTAAGGTCTATCAACCCTGGCTCTTCTCCTCTCCCCTGTATTATGTCATGCAAACGAACTAGTCTGACGAGAATGCCAACAAGTTCATTCTCCCTCGACGTTTCAAAGTCCCAAGAATCATCTGGTGCTACCAACACACCTGCACTGTGCACCAGTTGTTGGCTTCTCCGCTTCTCCCCAAAGGCCTAGACCTCGGCGAGGCATGCAAGAGCTCCACAACACTTACCGCACTGCACATCACTACCATCCCCAACCATGACCAAGAAATGCATAACCAACTCCAAGGATGGGATTTAATAGCCATCATCATGGGTGACAGCCTCACACGTTGGCCCTTTCTATCATGTCTATTAAACATGGGGGTGGGACGTGCATGGAGGTTGGACAAGCTCCATCATAACCTCCTCCACCACTTGTCCTACAATTAAGGCACCTCCATTGGGGACTACTATGCAAATGTTAAATCAATAGAAATTAAATATCATACTTTTGCAAAACAATAAAATTTATAAATCCTCAAACCATGTGATCATATTTTGTGATTAGCACAACCACGTTAGTAAATGTTGTTGATATTCACCGATGGTATATAGTTATGGTTATTATGATTATTAATATTAATTAATATTATTATTTTTATTGTTAATTAAATTTAAGAGCATTATTAATTATTAACATTATTTGATTCATTGTTAATTAATTAATTCATTCATTCATTTTTATTTCATTCATTGATAATAATAAATTCATTCATAGTTAATTAATAAATGTCAGACCAGGCAGTAACTCCATAAGGCAAAAATGATTTGATTGTTTTATTCCATCACGTAGGTCTTCATTATATACATGAGGGAGAGACTGTTCAGTTCACCTCCCGATGTCTGTTCATATTTCCTATTTATCTATTTACAAAATTCACCCAATTACAAGGATTAGGTGTCAACATTCCCCCCCCCGCCCCCAATATGAAGGGATGTTGGTGAGTCCAAGCATCATTCTGAATCATTCAAGCTTTTCTCTTCCAAGTGCTTTGGTGAAGATGTCTGCAATTTGCTCATTTGTGGAACAATGATTGAGATGGATTGTTTTGGCCTCAACATGATGTCGGATCAAATGATATTTAGTATTGATGTGCTTTGTACGATCATGGAACTTTCGGTTCTTGGCCAACTTTATTGCAGAGGTGTTGTCAATCATGAGCGGAGTTGATTGTACTTGTTTTACCTGCAAATCTTCAAGAATTTTCCTGAGCCACACAATTTCTTTCGTTGCTTCAGCTGCCACGTATTCTGCTTCTGTTGTGGAATCTGTTGGAACTGATTGTCTGCGTGATCTCCAGGAAACAACTCCTGATCCAAGACTCATGGCATATCCTGAAGTTGATACCCAGTTTCTTTGTCTCTATTGAAGTCTGAATCAGAGTATCCAATAAAACTGAAGTTGTCCACCTGTGTAGACTTGATTCCAAAGTCTTGGGTTCCCTTCAAGTACCTTAGAACTCTTTTTGCAGCAGACCAATGTCCCTCACAAGGCTTTTGCATAAACCTAGAGAGGATTCCAACAACAAACGAAATGTTTGGTCTGGTAGTAGTTCGGTAGTTGAGACTTCCTACAAGCTGTCTATACTTGGTTTACATCCTCAAATTCTTTTCCTTCAATAGATGTGAGCTTTAAGTTTTGTTCCATTGGAGTAGTAAGAGGATTGCACTCTGTCATGCCAAACTTGTTCAACAAATCTCCAATGTATTTCTTTTAAGAAAGAAATATGGACTTTGGATGTTGGGCTACTTCAATGCCAAGATAGTAATGAATATAGCCCAAATCAGTCATTTCAAAACTTTTCCCCAATTCCTTCTTTATGGATGCAATGTAGCTTTCATTGTTCCCTGTGTAGGTTTTAACCCCGTACAGAAATTACATGCATACGAATTCTAAATCACAGAAAAATAAACAATGCGAGAGCATAACACATAAAAACACATATGCACAGAGATTTTCCCCTGGATCCCAAAACCGGGACTACCAGCTTGATT
>APFE031197401.1:12566-35972 GCA_000404065.3 Pinus taeda
TATCATTTCCAAAAGAAACTTTCTTTCCCTTTTCTAAAGCAGTATATGATTCAAGTTTTTCTTTATCACCTGTCATATGCTTCGAACATCCATTGTCGATGTACCATAGATTTTCCTATCCTTCTGCATAAAAGGCTATCCCCACATCTTTCTAGTTGTGGTTCCTTTATTCTCCATGTTCTGGTGCTTGAGGTTTGTTCCTTTGTCTGCCGAAACCTGCTCCTACATTCAGAAGCTTCATGACCAAAGTTATTACAAATAGAACATTCAATTTCATTTTCAAGCGTCGAAAAGTTGTTATAGTTCCTTTTCGTAATTCCAGACATACTTCTTTGTTTTTGAGCTTCTCTAGTCATGATTGTCTTATAGGCAACAAATTGAGCTGCTTTGTCACCAAAGTTATGGCAAGAGAAACATTGGCCATTGAAGAAATTCCTGCGACTATCATCCATCCAATTGTAGTTTCTATTGACATCCATTCTTGAATAAATTGGGAAGATTTTACCTGAGGTTGGTTGTAGCTTCTGTTTGTCCTTAAGGTAGCTTGCCCCCGATTTTCTTGATAGTATTTCTTAGTTCTTGATGAAGACTGTCCCTGTTTTACCTGATGATTTCTATTAGGCTTTTGTTCACTCCTTCTTGCCGCATCAAGATAACTTTTGGAGGTGGAAGCTTGAGATGTTTCACCATTATACCCCAGACCTGTCTTGATTAGAGGGTAACGCTGCACATTGATAATCTCATCTAGAGTTTCAGATCCTTTAACAAATTTAAGGTTAAGGGCCTTTGTTTTCTCAATTTCCTTTCTAAGGCCAAAAATTTCACATTCTAACTTCTCAAGAAATTTTTCTTTTTCATCAAGTTGAAATTGCAGAGTATCAATGATCACATTCTTTTCTTCTAAACATGTTTTGAGTCTAGAAATTTCTTCATAAAAACCATCCAAATCTATAGCATCCAAGTGATCATCATCTTCAAAGGCCATTAAAAGTTTATAGTGATTACCTCGTTCATCTTCATCGCTATTTGATAGTCCATCACTATCTTCATGAGTGTAATAGCTTTTCTTATTTGCATTCTGTTTCTTGTTCCATCTAACAGGTTCCTTCCCCTTTTCAATCTTATCCTTGTGAGGACATTTGGCAGCATAGTGACCTACTCTTCCACAAGTAAAGCATTTGAATGGTAACTTACCTCGGAAGCGTCCAGTGCCCCGTTGAAGATTTTTGACAAAATTTGATTCTTCTTCTTCTTCTGATATGTGTCCAGTCTCATAGTAGTTTCCTTTGCCAAAAGCCTTGAAGGCAGCTTCTCTCCTGTCTGAAGGTCCACCTTTCCTCATTTCATAAGCAGTTAGAATTCCATGCAGCTGTGACATTTTAAGGTCTTGAAGCTTTTCCTTTTCTTCTATAGCAGAAACTTTAGATTCAAATATAGGGGACAAAGATCTTACAACTTTTTCAACTACAATAGCCTCCTTTACTTCTTCACCCAAATTTTTCATACAATTAACAATCTCATCTACATGAAGAAAATAGTTAGCCACACTCTCATCATTATACATTCTGAGATTTTCACACTGAATTCTGAGAGTTTGGAGTTTTTCCCTTTTTACCTGTTCATCTCCTTCATAGCTCAGAACAATCTTGTCCCATATTTCCTTAGCTGATTTATACTGCATGACTTTGACAAATTCAGATTGTGATAGACATCCCAATAGAGTATTGACCGCCTTTTCATTCGTTTCATATTTCTTATTTTCAGCCAGATCTGTGGGAGTTGATGCTGGAAAAGTATACCCTGTATCTATGATATCCCATACTTCAGTACCCAAAGATTGAAGATAGGCAGTAACTCTTACCTTCCAATATACAAAGTTTGTCCTATCAAAAACCGGTGGCCTGATTGATGCTTCCCTCTCGTAGTTGCTTATGATGAAAGATCTTCCTTCAAGCGATCAATCTTCTTCAGAAGGACCTTCTCTGATACCAATTGTTGGAAATAATACTGAGAGGGGGGGTGAATCAGTATTATCAAGGTAATTATTCCTTTTTCAAAACAACTGATATACGCTACTTCAGTTTAATTAACCTGCGTATATACGCGATTACGCCCTCGTATAAAAAACAAGCTTTTACTTTACTTAATATTTCTGATGATGATTGTTAATCTATGATGCAGAATCAAATAATAGTAACCAGAGACAGTAAAACAGAGTAGAAAGACAGTCACACATAAGAACACAAGATATAAGGTGGAAACCCAATGTGGGTGAAAACCACCTGCTGCAATTCGTCTCTATCTTCTTTTCAATTAGAAACTTCTTTTACAATATACTGGTGCAGTCTTTTTACCAGTATGCAGGCTGCAACCTGCAGAGAGCTACAACCCTCTCTCGTTTTCCAGGCACTCCTGGAAGGGAGCTACCACCCCCTTAGCTCGTGCACTAGCCAAGATACTAGTACGTAGGTGCTGGCCTACAGAAGGCTACAACCTTCTCTTTCTTCCAGGGACCACGTTTCATCAATTTTCAGACTGGATCCATGAAAAAAACAATCAACAATTCTTCATCAACCAAAATCCTTTTCACTAACTAGATCTGAAATCAAGTAGATACTTCTCTGCCAGCTGTACCCAAAACACAGTACCAGAAACCATACAACAAAACCCAGAACACAGCAGCAATGAGCTGAAACAACTAGATCACAACTTAAAGCATATACACTATTTCAACAATCTGTAACTTGTGTGCATACGCATCTGCGTATGGAACAACCTGTGTATACGCGCCTTCACTTCACCTAAACTGCGTGTATACGTGCCTTTGATTCACTGAACCTGCGTACAGATCTATAAAGGACAACACACTCTTCTAGATATTCAGTCACTAATTAACCCAGATTTGCAGACTTATAGATCAAACAAGTGCCACATCTAGCAGATCGAAATCATACAAAGATACTATCATTTAGGCTTAAAGATTATGACCCATGAATATACCTTATCCTTCCTTTTGCGCTAAGGTTCCTCCTTCCTTCAGATCCATATCTGCATCACCATCCAATGTACCAGCTCTAGCACTTTATCAGATCTTCAATAATAATCTAGATGATCCTTTGTCACAAGATCTCCTTCCTCTTTTATAGCGTTAGGCCTTCCCCAATACCATGGTCCAAAACCATAATATTTCAATACCATGAACCCAAAACTAGGGATCAACACATATAACGAGACGCCATGGTCCAAAACATAGGTTCAAGTTCCAATATCTAACCACCATGGAACAAAAGAATGTTCCCCAACATATACGCGCTTTTGTAATGTATAACCCACGTGTATACGTGCCTTCATCTAGATGAACCTGCGTATATGTCTTTTTCTACTTTCTGAGTGCCTGAACTGACATCTGATACCAAAGAAAGTTGCCATCAAGGACAACACCTGTGCCATAGCTCCAAACCTGTGCCATAATGCCAACACTTATTCTGTATGTGTGTTGTTAGTCGTTGTTGCATTTTTGTCACGATGAGAAAGTGGATGGAAAGTTCTTAGATGTGGTCATCATGTGTTTATGTCGGTTATGCATTGGCTATGTATGTTAGTGCTTATATATTGTTATGCATACATTGATATGGTTGTAGTTTTCATGCATGAGGTCACGGTATGTGGATAGTATGGTCATGCATTGATAATGGTTGAAATGATGTTTATGTATTGTTATGATTATGATTATACATGTATTGTGCTAAGATTGTTAATCTTGCAGATGGGATACCTTCTCCAAACTAGACAAAGGTATGTTGATTATGTTTATATTTTGGTTTAGTTCACATGGCATACTTGGCAGGAAGAATATCAAAGATGACTAGCAATATGGTAGACTATAGTTCACGAGACTCCCTATGAATCATAAGATCGGCATGGTGTTGTGCATTATTTTGACTTAGCAGATACATTGAGGGTTTTAAAGGAAGAAATAAGGAGTTACAAGGCAGATAATGATAGGATCATGCAGGCACAAGAGAAACAAGCAAAAGTCAATGCAATAATCCTTCAAAGTTTGTTAGAATTGTAAAGATAGGGACCACTTCAGATCAACCATGGGTAGGAGGACAAAACAAATGGGGAATATGGTAGTAGGTCTCATGGTGGTCACATGTCAGATAGGGATGACACGATTAGAGATGGCAGGCTCTTGGATACTCTGGATAGGAGAGTTGATGGACACATGTACTATTCCAGTTTTGACTCTAACAAGAACTATGATCGTCATCATTATCAACGTTACAGGTGGAGTGATAGGGGATACTTGCTAGATCAGTTCAAGAAAGGTAGGCTACCTACCTTTGATGGATATTCTAAGGAACCGAAGGATGCAGAGGCTTTGTTTATTGGGATGAAGAAGTTCTTTGAACTACATGAGTACACAGAGAATATGAAGGCCAGAATAAATATCTTCAGCCTCAAAGGGAAAGAAAACATCTATTGGGAAGATGTAAAATGAGTCAGATACATGAGGACAAAAGACTTGAGTTGGCATGAAATCAAGATACTTTCTAGGAAGAAACACTTGCCAGAAAGGTACTACGATAACAAAGCCAAGGAATTATATGAACAAAATATGGGATCGATGATAGATTAGGAGTATATGACTAAGTTCCTAGATCTATGGAGGTATGTACCATATCTTAAAGATGAGAAAGATAAAGTTCATAGACTTGTTAGTGGATTGACATTAACATTTAGAGATTGGATTGAGTATGATGAGCCTTGGTCACTTGAGCAAGTTATTGGAAAATTGAAGCATTGCTATGAATAGTCAAAAGGTAAGATAGAATCTCAAAAAGTATGGAAAGGGAAAGATAAAGGTAAAGGTAAATGGCAGCCTAAAAGAACAATGCCTCAGAATGCAGAAGAGAAAGACAATGTTGCACCATACAAGAAGTTCAACATAGTTGTACAAGGACATGTGTTATAGTAGTAGAATAGAGGTGATGGTACACGAAGGTTGGAGTGTTGGACATGTGGTAAGGAACATATTAAGACTGATTATCCATAGAATTAGCATGGTAGGCATCATATTTATAGTGCACAGGAAGCACAAGCATATGGGCATGTTGTGTTGAACATTCCACATATTTATGCAACACTAGATAATAGACAGGAAGAGAACTAGGAAACTGTTATCAAGACGGACGGTAAACTTTTTAATCAAGTTTTTTCCATTTAGATTGACCATGGATCTAATCATAGTTATGTTATTCATGGCCTAGTGGATAAGTGTGGTTTAATTAAAGAATTGCATGAAAAATCTTGGTTAGTGAAGTTGGTTGCAGGTATAAAGAAGGGAGTGTATGACTATGTAAGAGCATGTGAATTTAAGTTGAATGGTATGCCTACATCAACACATTTGATTGTATTTCCATTGGGATCATACAGTATCTTGTTGGATGTTGACTGGTTTTATCTTCATAGGATGATCTAGGTGGATATTAGTGACCACCCACCTATTCCACTTGACCCCATAAAACCGTTTTTCTAAGGTCTGCTACAAGCTTGTAGCCATAGGTGGGAGCTTGTGGAAAATCCTATAGTACTCGAAGATACCTTTCCGACAGGGTATCATACATGCCAAATGGAGATAATATGACCAAGTTATGACCCCAAGAAGTTGGTTGCACAACTTACAATAATGGGGCCCACAAACTCTTGGAGTTACATCTTATGGGGCTAGTGTTTTGGGTTTTTAGGGTTTTATCATGTTTTTCAATAATAAATAGGCACTTGAGTCTCATTGTAACATGGTTCAAAGGCATGTAGCGGCCACATCTCTTCTCAGAGATAATCTACCATCACCCAAGCTAGTCTTGTTTCCATTATGTTCATAAGCTTATTTCAGTATTTTATATTAATGAAATGAAGTGTTATTTCTGTTTCATATTTGTATTTATGGTTATATCTATAATTTTTTGCATTCCTATTTAAATTCGTGTGAGTGGTATTAGAAGGATCTTCTCTTTCTCTATTTTTCTTTGCATGTCCCAAATGAGGTCAGGATATAAGGAGTTAAGGCTCAAACTGGTCAAACCTTTATGAGACCAGCCACATAAATCCCAATGGCCTCCCATGGTAGATTTTATACAGGAAAATGGCCTCCTCACCAGCTCAGAGGAGAATGGAAGGATGAGTAAAAGACTGACCAAGTTCACAGGCCTATTTATCAAGCTAATGCCTATTTGTTAGCTTGACAAATAGGCCTATGAACTTGGTCAGTCTTTCATTCATATTTCCGTTCTCCTCTGAGCTGGTGAGGAGGTCATTTTCCTGTATAACAATAGAAGAGAAGAAAGAAAAGGGGACAGGAGATCCTTTCAAAATATTGCTCAAAGAAGCTCTCGAGTGACAAAGGAATGTGATGATGGAAAAGTTTTCCCAGATCCTTCGGCAGCTACCCAAAGGTGACACACCTACTTCTGACAGCTACTCTGGAAGAACCACACCCTTTAAGGTACATGTTAACTTTGAAATCCCCATATTTGAAGGGCAAGTAGATGCAGACGTCATAGATAATTGGTTAAATCTGATGGAAGGATATTTTCCTGTTTAAGATTTTTCTGGTTGGGAAAAGATTACTTTTTCCCTTCTCAAAGCCGCCCGCCATGTTAAGGATTGGTGGGAAACCTAGTATGAGAAACAATATGAAAGTACACCCTCATTGTTTCCAATCGCACCCACATGCAATTCGCTTTTGGATGCCATCAAGGAGCAATACTACCTTATCAAGAGCTATGAGGATAAACACATAAAGTGGACCACACTACGGTAGGGAAGAGACTAGGATGTGTCAGAGTTTACCAATGTTTTCCATAACCTTCGCACGAAGTTGGGTATTAAGGATTCTGAGAAACATTTTATACTCAAGTACCACGACTGCCTACATAAGTACATCTAGGATGAGATGGAGTTCGTAGCTATCTCCTCACTCAACACAACATACCGGTCTTACAAGAATAAGTACCCTAGGGATTTGGGTTAGAACCTCAACAGAGCAGAAGCAAACTACAACAAGAAAAACTCATACAACTTAGGCAAAATACTTATATAAACAAACTACAAAAGAGCGATTGTACCTGAATTTCCTCCATTCGAGTAAGTCCCGTAGGGTTCATACTTGTTATAGACATATTTGGGCACATCAACCCCAAACTTATATGGCAATAAACTAGGGCTCATCAACCCATAAAATATTTGTTTCATGCCCTAAAGGAACATGGTCATCTGAATACATCATTCCCCAAAAGTTTCACCTGAGAAACCATCTAGAAATGGCCTAAATTAAACCATATTGACTGCTCCACTAGCAAAGTGTGATGCATACTGAGTGGTACACTTCTAGGGTGTGATGCATACTAATTAGGCCTTCTATAGGGTGCGATGGGCAAGGATGTACAAACGTCCGAGACAGTTTCCTAGGTGGTTGCTCATGGAATCTTCTAGAAACTTCTCCTGTGCCACTTGCCTCTTTGAATTCGCCCTAGGATGAATAAGGGATCTAAGAAATCTCCAAGTGGAACCAGTTGTAACAAGTGGAATGATACTAATCAAACCCCATGGATGACTCACAGCCTTGTACAAATCTATAAATGGATCTCCAATTCAAGAGATCCATGGGTTGAAAGATTGTGAATTGCAAGGAAGTGCTGATAGTTTGTAATTGAGGAAGGAGCATTGTATTGTTGGAGTGGTCTTGTTATTTCATGAGGTGAAGAGGGATTGAAGCTAGGAGGATGATGCTGGATCAGACAACTGGGTTGTAATTCTCCCTTCTATTAATAAAGTTCTTCAAGTTTTCTTCCATATGATTGTGCAACTGTGAATGTTATCATTTGTGAATACTATTGTTTGTTCATTATATATCTGATTCTGTAATGTTTATGTTGTAATATATCACGATGCTTTGACAGTTATTTATTGTTGTACTTGTGCAGGTACTCTCCAAGCATGTTAAGTATGGGGAGGAGTTGTAGGATCTGTCAAAGGGGAGAGAGAGCAAGAAAGGGATTAAGCGGAAGTTCCAGGTTGGTTCCATTATCTTTCTCTTATCTGTTACACACAGAAGAAATCGTTGAAATGCTTTAAGATGTTGTTTCTAGGGTACCTGCCAAATCTAGAGGGCTAGCATTCCTTAGGAATACTAGTTTTCCCATAAACAAATTGGTGACTCCGCTAGGGAAGAACAGATGTTTGTTTGTTGTTATTTTTTGTTCTATAAACTATAGACAGAGCCTGAAGTCAGCCAGGTAGCCTTCGAACTGCTCTTGCTCTGCAATTGCATAGTAGATGAATGTTGCTTCAGTAAATCTCTGGTTTAGTTTATGAATTAAAAATTTGACTTATAAGCACATCTAGATGCCCCTTTGGTAGCTCAGTAACCTCTCAAGACATTCCTTCCTACTTTGCTCTTTACTATCGATCAAATCCCAGCTTAACTCACTGAAAACAGCTGCACATCTGAGCCAAAACCCATTTCAGTTCTGCTCCCTGGACCATCACACTATATTCAACTGTAATCCAGTATGCAGCACACCTTCCGAGTGTAGTAAGTGTGATGCATCTCTATTTCTGTGAAGCCCAAGTGCGATGACTAACTAAACTCTTTTTCCATTCTATAAATTGAGGGTTTTTGACCTTGTTTTCAGTTTTGCTTGGTTCTTTTGCTGCAAACGAACAATGCCTATTTACTAAAACTTACTTGCATCACTTAGATCAACCTCAATTACATTAGGATTAGTGAATGTTCCCTGTGTGTTTGTTCATCATTTACCATCCCTGGTCAAAAAATTGTTTAAATTGATTTGTCGCTTTGATACAAAAGTGTCGTAATTGTCATTTTGTGTCGAAAAGAGAAGTGTCATGAATTCTTCCTTCCCTTGATAATCGATTGAACTTTTCTTCATGTATTTGGTTTGATTTGTTTATATTCGAAGTTTCGAAAGATTTTTTTATTCAAAATTGAAAAGTGTCATTGAGTCTTCCTTTCTCTTTTGAAGAAGAAATTGTCGAAAATTATCATTTTGAGTGAAATATTTCAGATCTTTGTTGCATTTAGTTTTCCATTTTGGAAATTTTCACATTAAGGACAAAAAAAACAAATACATGCATTTGCATTTAGTAGTTTTTGATTTGTGTGCAAAAATATGATTCAGGGAAATGAACTAGGGTATGCTCTTTTCTCTTTTCTCTTTGCACTGTTATTCTTTTCCCTAGTAGCTAGGATTTTCATTGCTCAAAGTAAACAAAGATTGTTTATCGTTGTAGATTGCATTTTAGGAATTTCAAATCATCATCATGCGATGAACCATTGAAAGAAAAACTCTAAACAAGATCAACTTTAAAATAAATTTCAATGAACCTAACAACGCTTTGGAACTTAACACAACATATCTAGAGGTCTAGGCTAGAGACATGTTCCAGCGTCATTAAAACTAGTGGCTATCATTTTCATTGAAGGTTGGGTGATTTCCCCTCCTTGATACAACAAGTGCTAACACGAACTTGTGCTCCCCATACCATCATGTATATATTGGGAGACCACAATAGTCTTGTATCCTTTATCCATAGGAAGATGTGTTTGCTACCTTATTGATCGCAATGCACTAAACACAATATTTGGGAAGATTAACTGTCATACATAAGTCCTTGGTAATTTCTCTTTAATTTATCACCAAGGTGTATATTGTAGTTTTGTGATTGGTTTGGTAATCCCTGTGTCTAGATTTTCCAGAGTAGTCACTTTTGTTCCATTTCGACTCTTTAAAAGAAAAGTTCCATCTGAGCACTTGTCCTTTCAGGCTCATTAAAAATCAAAGGAGACTAGAGTCATCTTTAGATTTTTCTCAAATCTTAAAAAATGAAAAAGCAAAGTTGTGTCCAAGCGTCATTAAAATTAATTAACTACGAATAACATCCCTGTTCCTTAGTTGATCTTAGGTTGAGATATATGGAGACAAATCTAGAGTCCACCAATCAAGAAATCCCTTTTTAAGGGAATCCTAGTCCTTTTCCTTCCTTCGGAAATATTGGTGCTCCTTATCTGGCTACATTATCCCTTCCTGGACTTACAATTGGCCTGCCAATATGGTTGTCTTCAACCTCTTTGGTTCAAAATTAGGGTACACCTTCAACTGAACAAATTCAATCTCCAGTTGATCCTGAAGTTTACCCTTTTCCTTCTTCCTAATTTGTTTCTCCCTCCCCTTCTTCATCTTCGCTTGGTGAAAGTAGTGATACTAGTAACCAGGTGGCTGAGAAGAAGAAGAAAGGGAATGAGAAGAAGAAGAAGCCAATTCACCAAAGGGGCAACGAAGAAGTCGTTTCTTTGAATGCATCATCTGATGAAAATCCACCCATTATACTTCCCAAAGCCAAGTTTCCATGCATAATTTGTATGGGAGACCATCTTCATTGAGATTGTCCTTGCTTTCCTCAGATCTTGAAAGAATGGTCTCCCCATTCACAACATTCCATGTCATCAACTTCTGGAGATCATGTTGGTAACACACCTTCAACTAGTGATAGTAAAGTTCATGGACAAAAGGGAAAGGTGAAAATTCCATGTAGGTTATGTGAAGATAATCATTCCCTTCACCTTTGTCCTTTTTTGGATGAAGCCAAAAGAGTGCTGGATAACCATCCTACTTCACCGCAGTGACTCCCATCTGGTTACAAGAAACTCTGCCTAAGTCCTTCACTAGTTGAAAAACTGACAGACTTAAATAAACCATCGGTCGAAACCACTCTCTTTGAAAGTAATCTTATGAGTCTATACCCGACCAAAGTCAACAGGCCGAGGCAACAATTGACCCAATTTCACCTTCAGCTAATCGTACCTTTCTCGAAGAGAGTGAAAATGATACCGTTCAAGTTCTTTTTGTTACTTTAGATTCTAATGAACTTGGGGGAAATTCACCTATTCCTCCAAGATAGGAAGAAAACCATCCAGTTTTCATAACTCAAGGGGTTAATTCTCACGTTTCTTTGATACCCCGTCCAAGTAGTCTAGTCACTTCCTTTGATTGGAACCGACTGGCAAGATCCCGCCTTCCTTCTTATGTACCTTTCTAGATCATGGTATAAGTTTGTAAAATGATCATGTCTGGCACTATTATAGATGAAGGTGCTTCAGTAAGTATCCTTTCCGCAACTGCTTGGAAAGCGCTTGGTTCACCATCGCTTATGCCTGTTACACGAAATCTGTTAGGCTTTAACAAACTAGTTGACCGTTAGGGATCCTTCCTAAGTTACCTATTACTTTGGGAAGGAAAACTGTTCATCTGAACATGATGGTAGTCCCGGGGCCGTTAGATTACAATTTACTTCTTGGGCGTGACTATGTTTATAACATGGAAGCTATTGTTTCAACACTCTTCCGAGTGATGCATTTCCTCCATGAAGGAAAGATTGTTGTCGTTGACTAGCTTTCATAGCCATGAGTAGCCTAATGATTGTAATGAAGTTTGGGGGGCATGCACCTAGTTGTAAAGATAAGTTTCCCTGTAGGTTATGTGATTGGTCTATCACACCATTCACCTTTAACTATTCTGGACGAAGCCAAAGAGGTGTTAAATGAGTTTCCCTATAGGTTATGTGATTGGTCTATCACACCATTCACCTTTATCTATTTTGGACAAAGCCAAAGAGGTGTTAAATGATTGGTCTGTCACACCATTCACCTTTGTCTATTATGGACGAAGCCAAAGACGTGTTAAATGATTGGTCTGTCACACCATCCACGTTTGTCTATTCTGGATGAAGCGAAAGAGGTGGTGGATAACCATCCTACCTCACCGTGGTGACTTCCATCTGGTTAAAAGAGACTTTCCCTTTTATCATGCTGGGGGCATGAAAACCTTTTATCAAGCATAGTTTTGTCATTTCGAGCTTGTGTAAAAATGAAATTGACTTCAAACATAATTTTATCATTTCGAGCTTGTGTAAAAATGAAACTGAATTCAAGCACAGTTTCTTCATTTCGAGCTTGTGTAAAAATGAAACTAAAGCCAAGCATAGTCTGTTCATTTCAAGCTTGTGTAAAAATGAAACCGAATCGAAGCATAGTTCCCCATGGTTTAAGCTTGTCAAAAAATGAACCCATTTACAAGTAATTAACCTTTCTGATTGCCATTCTATCAGCCTTTTGAACCTTGGTCATGTACATCCCATCACTGCCATCCCTTTGGCCAATCATACACTTTCACTTGGTTATTTTACCCTTTTTGAGGAACAGTTGTGATGAGTGGTCTTATTAGCCAACCTCTTCACAGAAATCAACATGTTTTGAAGTTCCAAAACCATTGGAACTAGTTGCTACCCTAGACACCACTCGTTCCTCAAAATAGAGTCCTCTTTAAACTCTTTTCAAACTTGTTAAACAAGAAAATATTGTCGAGTGCTTGGCTTTTTCAGCTCATTAAAGTGATTGGAAATGCCATCCCTCCTGTATTATTTTATCCTTTTTCAGACTTGAGGGATTATTTTACGAAAAAGAACTAGTGGAGTTTTATTTTCATTTCTTTTCAATCTCTCTAAACATGAAAAGGACTGATTTATCCTTGTCATTAAACTCATTAAAAAAATAGAAACAAACGTGTCCATCTAGATGAGACCGAGGTTCACTGTCGCTAGACTCGTTAAAACATTAAATAGTAACAGGTTTTCCTAATAGGTGAATTATAGGACACGCATATGTTATCCTCCTCAAGCTTGACAAAAATAAAGAGGTAATCAATAGGTAAAACCCTTGAACTCCACCTATAATTAAATAAATTTAATTTTTTAAGTGTTTTAACACATATACGTGGGTTGGGTATTAACTAACCCATGTGCACACGCTTTTATCTCAGGGCAAAGTACCGTATAGGGAATAAATCACTATTTTCAATATATTTGGACCAAGTCTGGAAGGAGGGGTTGCCCTAGGCCATAACCCAATCATCACATATACCAAGAGTGGTAAATGGTGCTATAACAGATACCCCCTAATATATGAGGTCAGAAGGGGTACATGATGGTTGAAATGTATTAAGTGTATGGAAAGAATCTTGTCGAAACTGAGAAGGACTTCACCAAAATTCAACTTGCTAAGCCATCAAAAGAGATCAGAAAGAAAAAGTTATCTGAAGAAAGCATACCCATGCTTAGAGAAAGTAAAGCATGTCCACATATCAAGTACAAGAGGATCCAATATGTATACAAGTATAAATAACTGAAAGTACATAATGGATAATCTGATCGTGATAAAAAAAGTACATGTCTAAATATCACATATAAGAAGACGATCAATGATGCTGAAGGATGAAGCTGATCACTGATGTCAAAAATTGATCCCAATAGTAACAAATGAACATGATGGAATAAAATGATACTACATCGCAATTTGGATGCTAGCATATAAGACGTCGTTGTGAAGAACTACGACATATATGGTGGATGGTGTCAACTAGAAGCAATAGGAGTAACTGACAACTAAACCAAAACATGCTAGATGCAACCCGAGGTCTTCACTGACTGTCGTGGTACATTTTTGCACAATGGGAATAAATGATATGAGGTTTAACATGTGAGAAATCATTTGATTACCATCCATTGATGTTAATATCATTAAAAAATGTGAGACTACTCACCGATAATGAAAATGAGAGTCAAGGTACCCAATACAATCTAAGAAGTGCAAATAAATGAGTTGAAGTTGAACACTTGGAAGAATCTATGGATTAGGGGACAATGATGGTTTCCAACTATCGATAGCAAAGGAATCTACCACTGATGACTGAAAACCCCAAGGTACTGCCAAATGGACTCTATATCTTTATCCCAGAGAAAATGAGTTGTAGTTGATAGGAAAAGATCTACTAGAAGGAAGGCATTAAGGTATCCTTCATCAATCTATCATGAGTGTAACCCTTAGGCCAATAATGTGGAAGGAATCAAATGAAAAAGTTGTAGTAACTCAACCGAAGCATGTTTCTAGTGTACACAAGATGTAGCTAGTGCATGATAGAAACCCTCTGAACCAACCAATAATGAGAGTTGACACAGAGGCAAGGAATCCACCAATAAAGTCAAATGGAGACCAAGGCACTGCATGAATCCCAATGTGTGATAATGAAATCTGATGTCGAACAAAAGGGAAACCACTAAGTTAAAGACTGATGATACTAATCGATTTTGAGCACACGGTGACCTATCAAGAATGAAAATAAGGCCAAGGTGCGGCTCTAGGCCTGCCCTCAGAGCAATATGTCGTCATCAATAAGGACAAGACCCACTAGCAAGAAGTCAATGGAGACCTTCTCAAACTGGCACGAGTGAAGGACCAATATAACTGATGTGATGACAAACATGACACTAACAACCAGGGATGGCTGACTGAAAAATAGGTTAGGAGACACCGCAGAGAGGCCGACTTGGGATTACTTCCCTTGAACAAAAGCATGACTCAATGATGACTATATGGTAGCATATGATAACTCTACATAAGTTTGTCTTGTAGGAGGCATGAGAAAACTCTCCATATGATAGGAACAAGTAACCAATCAGAGGAG
Organism: Pinus taeda; assembly: GCA_000404065.3. Lineage (NCBI taxonomy): Eukaryota > Viridiplantae > Streptophyta > Pinopsida > Pinales > Pinaceae > Pinus > Pinus taeda. Next base: position 27,170 of record APFE031197401.1, read on the forward strand.
TACTGACTCAATAACAAGGTTAAGGCTACCTAAGTCAAACTAAATCCTGCCCAAAATGGAGGAGAGACTTTCTTTTGAGTGCTTTGTTCAAGGGTGATACGACCGACTCTAGCTACCAACCAAATATGGAAATGTTGTCCCATTCCTACTCTTTTTAGAATATATAATTTTGTTTTTGTCTTTTTATTTTAGCTATAAAATGAATAAAAGAATGTTATAGTATAGTGGAAAGAATGAGTGTTAGAGAAACAAATGATCTAGATCCTGGGAGGGGAACATTCCTATGCTCAATGTAGGGTGGCAAAAAATGGTCAAGAACACTCAAAGGGATGTTCTTTCCACAGGTAAGAGGATGCATCAAGTTGTAGAAGCTAAGTGATTGCATGGTTGATTTTGCAGAAGACATAGTCAAATAAGTGACTTAAACATGAATCCATGTGAAGCCAACTCAACGCCAAAAGGTGCAAATATTCAAAATTCAATGCAACAATACAATTCAACACAAAGGAGCCTCTAGGATATAAGGCCATAAATCAGTGTAGAAGAAAAGAGAATGTGTCTTCAACGCATAATTCATGACGGGACTAAAGAGGACTCCTGAGCCTACTCAATATAGCAGCACGGGCAACCAATGTTAGCGAGGTTCTAAATAAGATGCCCATGTAAACGATGGCTCTACCATCATATCATGATTTCAAAATCAATGAGTGAAAATGGTTTGCTAACTAGGATACGATGGGGTCAACCCTATGGCTAACGTATCGCTAAATGGAGGCTAGTATGCAAGATCCAGTGGAAAAATGGTTTTCCCTAACTTATATGCTAGTAAGTGAATGATACTTGCCATGACGAGTCAGTGGTCATGGGACCGAAATAACGTCTTGAAGAAGTCTCCAAAATATCTTGAAAAAACAACCCACTCTCGACAATCCAAGCCCACAGGTCAAAAAATCCATGAGACAAAAATCAATTTTTGAAAAAATATTTTGCAATTTCAAAGTTATATAATGACTTTTGGACTCACAATTTTTTCATTTCTATTTGGTGCAAAGAGTTGTGGATCAAAAAGGAGCAAGATTTCCTCTAAACAATTAGACCATTCAAATCACACCAAAGTTATCAGGTAACCCTCAGATCATGCTTGTAATTTTTTTGTGATATTTTTTATATGTTTTCTTAAAGTTTTGACCATGGGAATTTATGCCCAAAAATCCAACTCTACATACAAGCGGGTTGGATGTGATCAACCCGCGTATACGACAGCCCGACACATGACTGTGTGTAAAGGGAACCTGCGTGTACACGAGTTAAAGTTTAAACATAAAAACTAATGGTTGAAAATCAAATTTTTTGCAGGATGACCATCACATGGAGAGAAAGAGAGCATACCACAAGTGACAATGAGGTAATGAATGACCAAAATGCACTAGATTCTCTGAGAGGCCATGGCTTATTGAAATTCTTCAAACTGCCAAAAATGAAAGCCAACACATGCCTGCTCGAACTACTGATCCACTACTGGAGGGCAAAGTATGATGCCTTAATGATAGACCAGATGCCTCTATGGATTGAGGTTGAAGACATCTACTTTACTACAGGTCTCTCCCAAAGAGGGGAGGTCATGCATTCGATTGGTAGGACAAGAAGTAGTCTTTGAGTAGAAGACTATGTACATATATATTGTCATGGACACCCAAAGAAGATTGGAAGTCAGATTCCAATTAAACACGTGGAAAGTTTATCTTTGAGGATTTTGCTATTTACCATTGCAAGGGTAAATGGATCAACTTCACTGCATCAGGCATCATGAGTGTCCATGAGCCTCGTAGTGGAATGCCTTACCACGGCTTTTGACTGGTGCATGCCTCTTCTGACCAACATGAAGAGCAAATTGACCTCTATTCGGAAGGGTCAGACAAAGTACTTTGGATATGGGAATATCTTATTTTCATTCTTCTTCGAGAAGGTACTTGGGCTACGTCCTAAAGTATCTGTCTCCATCAGTAGCCCTAGAGATCCATGGATGGACAGATGGGCTGACTTGATGAAATGCCTCAGAGGTGGGGACGTGCCTAGGACAACTTTTGATGATGAGTTTTTTGCCTAGTGGGACCAACAGATCATTGCAGTCGATGACTACCCTTATGTTGGTATGGATTTCCAAGGAGATCCAGACTTGGTGTTGCCACCAAACACAGCATGGGGAGAGATAGGTAACAATTTTTTAAATTTTTGTAAATTTTTAAGATTTTTTGGATTTTTAAATATGAAATGAACTTAAAAATATTTTTGACAAGACAAAATACTGACAAAATGACCATGTTACAGATGTGGGTCCAGAGAGACCAGATGGATTTCTGAGGCACAGGCATCGTGTAAGAGGAGCCGAAGAGGCAGTAGCTGAGGCAGAGAGAGTCCTATATGCAGTTCACTGAAACTTGGTGAGACTGACTCACCAAGTACCTAAGATAGCCATAGAGGATATACCTGAGGAGATGCAGTGCCACATGGTAGGGGTACCATGGGACTGGGTCCACATACCTCAACGTGTAGCCAATGCAGTAGTTAACTTTAGTTGCTCATCCTGAGTTGGTCAATAGACAGACCGATGTATGACTAGACACCATTATGGCCATGAACCCAAATTTTGAGGGCATCTTGTCCTAATTTTGTATATTCTTTTTTGAACACTTTATCTATATACAGGCGATTTTATGATATATATACAGATTCAATTTTTTTGATATTGTTTAACTTGATGAATGATTAATGTGCTAATCTAATGCTTGATTAGAAATAAAGTCTGCTAATGAATTATTAGATCGTGGAATGTGAACATATGTAATATAAATAAATGATCGTTGCAACATTCTCACTCTAAAAAATTGGCAATATAAATAAGGATCACAAACCCGATAAATGTTATTTAACTGCAACACCACCAGCTATGAGTCTAGATAAGGTATCAACGAATCAATCCCATAAGAAATTGCTTCGGATAGTAAATTAATAACGACAATATATTCAACAATGTTATTCAAAGCAGGGCCAATACATACTCCCATCGACACCATCAACTAGCCAGATGGATAATAAATCACCCAAGCCACGGAAGCAAGATTCCAAGTGTGCCGATTAGCACCATCGGTGAATCTGAAATATATTGAATCATCCATCAACACTTGCCAAAATAGATAAAAAAATGTCAATATCACAAAATACCAAACAAATATGTACAAAAATACAATATATACAAATGAGCAATTGCTCGGTCGGAACCTAAGCAAAATACTTCTTAAGGTACAGCCCATTTCAGGGCTCTGCCAGCTTGTTCCCTTCAAAATCAATTAATTCACAGGCCCCTTTTCCCAAAACTCGCTTGACTACAAAGGGACCATACCACATAGACTTGAATATCCCTGTCCCCAGGGCGTCTTTGTCTTGGTCATAGACTAAGACAAGGTCACCTTTAGAAAAAACCCAAGGATGGACAGCTTTATCACACTGAGTTTTAACCCTCTTCTTATGGGCTTCGTTTATTATGGTGGCATCTCGACGTTGCTCATCGACATGTTCCAAATGAATGAGGCATTCTTCGAGACTAGACATCTCTAGAAGAAGTTATATAGCTAGCTTCAGGGATGGAATTTCACATTCAATAAGAAAAATAGATTCCAGGCCGTAATCTAATTAAAAAGGAGCAAAACTGGTGGCAATCTTCATCGAGGTTCCGTATGCCCAGAGTGACAAGTACAACATGATGTGCTAATTAGATCGATTTTTTTCAATTGTCCTTTGCAGGATATTCTTAAGGGACTTATTCACATCTTTGACTTCCCCATTGGTCTGAGGATAATATGGAGATGAATGCTCCTACGGGAAGCCCAACTTGAGAGCCAATTCGATCATCAGTTGATTTTGGAAGTAACTGCCATGGTCAGTGACAATCTGTCTTGGGATACCAAATCTTGAAATAACTTGGTTGAAGAGAAAAAAGGCTACTATTTCACTATCATTTTTGTAAGTAGGCATGGCCTCAACCCACTTCGTAAAGTAGTTGACAACCACAGTGATGTACTTGTGATTCGCTGCCGAAGGCGGATTACAAGTAGTGAAATCAATGCCCCAGTTCATGAATGGACTGATAGTGATGCGAGGGCATTGGGCGAGGGTGTCATGCAGAAAATTCGTGCAAAGTCACTTGGGTGAGGGTGGTCCCTGGCGAGGGTGTCGGGCGAGGGAATCATGTAGAAAAGTCATACGAAGTCATCTAGGTGAGGGCGGTCCTGGGCGAGGACCGCCGGGGACTGCCCTCGCCTAGATGACTTCGAACGACTTTTTTGCATGACACCCTCACCCGACACCCTTCCTTGATGCCCAAAAGTGGAGCTGGATGCGCGCGCATTTTCCAAGTATAGATCTGACAAGGGTGGCAACATTTGACCACTTCAATACAATCTTTGAAAATTGAAGGCCAAAAGTAGCCTACACACAAAAAATATTGGGTTGTTGCAAGGCCTGATAGATGACCACCACAAGCTCCACTGTGGCAATCATTAAATATAGACTCTGCTTCTTCCAAAGTTAAGCAACGCCTAAGGATTGAGTCAATCCCTCTGCGATATAATGTATCACCAATGATAACATAGTTTTTGGCAAGGTGACGTAACTTTGGACACTCATCTTTGGCGAAAGCAGGTGGGAACTTCGAAGTCTGGAGATATATAATGATATCTCTATACCAGGGATATTGTGAAGAAATGAGGAATAAGTGTTCTTCAGGGAAATGTTCCTCATAAACAATGGCTTCCTAATAAGGCAACTCTGAAATTAATTCTGCAAAAACCAATGACTTCTTAGATATGGCTGACAAGAACTCGAGATCGAATTATTGCAAAATTACAATCCATCAATTATATTTTCCCTCAATCACTCACATCCAAAGGAAAAACTGAAAAGGATTTGCAGCCACTAAGACGAACGTTTTTCACAGCAGAATGTAATGATGAAGCTGCTAGACAGCATGGACAGCTGTCAAGGCCAATTTCTTGATAGGAGAATAGCATAGATCTGGTCCTACTAAGCCTCAACTCAAGTAGTAGATTACATGCTCACTGAGAGCATCATCTTCTTGAACTAGAACCATACTGATGGTTGATTGTGCCGTAGCGAGATACAAACAGAAATCTCTACCATAATATGGTGGACTCAAAAATGGAACAGAGATTAATGCCTTTTCCAAAGCATCAAAATATGATTGTGTGAAGCTGTCCCATAAGAAGGAACTCCTTTCTTAAGAAAATGCATAAATCCTTTGGTAATCTTGGCGTAATTTGCTATAAATCTCCTCAATAAATTTGCCTTTCCTTGGAGACTTTGAAGTTGACAAATAGAAGACGGGGGAGGCAACTGAATTATTTCCTCAACCTTGGAAGGATCAACTCTAATCCCTTTAGTCGATACGATGAATCCTAATAGCCGACCAGATGTGATTGCAAAAACACACTTATTCAGATTCAACCAGATTCTATAAAAACGACATCTCTCAAAAACTAATCGAAGGTGGCTAGGATGACCAATTCTCTTTCGAGAACAAACAACTAAGTCATCCAAGTATGCTTCGATAACATGTTTTATGTTGTGGAAAGCATATGACATGGCTCGCTGAAAAGTAGCTCCAACATTTTTAAGACCAAAAGGAAACTTATTGTATGCAAACGTGCCCCAGGGACAAATAAAGGTTGTCTTGTGTTGGTCCTTTGGACGTATAGTAATTTGATTGTAACCAGAGAATCCATCCATGAATGAAAAAATTTCATTACCCGCACATTCATGTTGCACTGAAAATTGTCACCTTGGCATTCTACTATCTGTGTGAGTTCATTACCACTCATACTTTCCTCCTCTGCAAGTCTAAAACATCAGTTCCTCATATCAAGCCTTGAAAATAAGAGAAAAGCTCTCAAAAGTTTTTAAAACTCTAGTTTCGCACTTTCTCTTTGTCTTACCTGCAGTCTCGCACCTAATGGTCGTGTCTCCAGTGCACATGACTATATTGTCTCTGTGTTAAAGGTGCGGACCCCTATAAAAGTTAAAAAGGCACAACTATATTCCGAAAAACTCACTTTCAGTTATTTCTAGAAGCTTCTGGAAGGAATCTTGAGGTGGCAAGTTCGCTCTTTTAAGGTTCATGTTCCCATACCTTAAGGAGCTAACCCCTTGATGTGAGGAGCTTATTCCTTTGAAGGAGGATTCTATCCCTTCATAGGTGGACTTGTAACCTCCTCCTCTGCACTATAAAAAGATGCATTGAGCTGGTTAACTGGTTAAAGTTAGAAGCTGAATATTTTTGAGGTGAAATGCTGCTGGAACTTAGTCTTCTTTAGTTGAGTTTTTATGAGGAGAGATTACATGCCTCTAAGATCTCATTTGGAGGAGTACAAGGCTTGTCAAAGTAAAGGAAATTCCTATTTCAGACCCCAGGAAGAACTTGTTCAACATCAAGGCTGAAAAGGTTGTAAGGTTCTTCTTCTATTCAAATTTAATACAAATATATTTGTTTTTCTCAATACGCTATTAATTCATGGTTTATTTTATGGATTCCTTGATCACCATAATAGGCATGATTTATAATATTTGTTATGCAGGTGCTATTTAATGTTTGCATGTTTGTGATTGCAAGTCTCCAAATATAACTCTTTCAAACAACTGGAGGATGACTTGTATGAACACGTGCTGAATCTAAGGTAGGATCTTAAGACCCTTGTAGTATTTATTTATAAATTGCATATGTCTAGAGAAAGATAGATATGTTTGTCTGTTTGTTACTAGACTATCTTCTGATACTAGGGAGATCGGTCTTTTCCACAATATCAATTTATCCAACCAAAAAATTGGCGACTCCGCTGGGGATGGCATTTGATTGTTGCTTTTCCTTTGTTTTGACTTGAGAATTTTTTTATTTTTTTATTTTTTTTTTTTCTGGTTTTTTATTGATGTATACTAGCTTGGGTAGTTTTAAAATCTAGGAGTACTTTTTGTTTTTCTTGAAGTTTTCAGGTGACCGCACTTTCTCTTTACAAACAGTGTGGGCATCTCCGCACTTTTCCTCTAGCAAACAGAGCAGAACCACACCTATTACTTCTAGAGCCTGCGGATCATGTTAAATTTTTTTGAAAAAACTAAAATATCTTCTTCAAGTTAAGTTTAGGTTTCATTTAATATTTTTAGTGTCTACCCAGATCTATATTTTTCCTATCAAAAATATCTTGTGAGTGAGTTTTGATAGTATTTTTGTTTTAGATGATTTTCTAGAAGTTTTGCATGCTTGGAGTGGTTTTCACTTGGTCACTGTAGTGACTAAAAGATCAAAAGCTTGAGAAACCTTAGATCACACTGGTGTCTTTTCGTCTTCTTGATGAGTCTGACTTTGTTGTGAAATCTATCCTTTGTGAGAAATAGATTTAGTTTTCTCCTTGCAAATCTTTGAACAAACTTTATTATAAGTTCTGAATTTCATTTTTACAAAAGAAAACATATCTAGATGTTTTTTCATTGATTTGTTATTCTAAACAAATGAATCCTTAGTTGACTAAACAACTAAGTAAAACGTCCTAAAAAAGAATTCAAGCTTTTATTCAATTAGATTTTTTAAAGTTTTTAGATCTCAAAATTAGTTTTTGTAGTTTTGATTGTTTTTCTAGAACTTGTAGATCTCTTTTGAAGCAAATTTTTTTTTGTAGTTTCGAGTCTTGAAGGGAAAGGGATTTATTGTGAGCATTAATTATTAGTCTCGTTTTGAGTTCTTATTAAAAAAAGAAAAAGATTTTTCTTTCCATTTCCATGTTGAAAGAAAGAATTGTTTCTTAAAGAATTTCATTCTCGAACTCTTTCTTTTAGCTAGAATTTCATTGAAAGAAAAATGAATTGCTAATCATTTTAGGTGCATTTTTTAGTGTGTTTGGAATCGAGTCTTCACACCATCAAAGTTTCATTTCCATACTTATCGACTTAAAGAACAACCCATAAAAGCAATGCTTAATTAAAATTGATCTAGTAATATTTTCTATTTCTAGGGCTCTTATCACCAATATAGCTTAGGCTAGTATCTTGGAGTAGGGAGTAGTTAAATCTCCAAGATAGTTAAAACAAACAAGTAAATACATCTTGTGCTAGGAAATAAATCCAATTGTAATTGATACATTCTGGGAAGCTTCTCTTAAAGGAGTCAATCACGAGATCATGTCCAAACCTTTGAGACAATCAATTCTGTTTCATTGGGAAAGATAGAAGATTTGCGCGTATTATAAACGGTAAACCTGAGATTAACCATTTTCGAGGAGCCTGAGATCACTTGTTAGTAAACCTCACATTAACCATGTCGAGGAGCCTTCAAGGGGATTGAGCTTTGTTACTCTTCCCTTGCATGTAGATCGGATCGTAGATTGTTCCCCTAGTTGTATTTGTTGCTATTGGTAGCCTTAGTGTCCATAAACTTAAGATTATTTCCTAAGGTGACGGTGAAGGAAAGATCTCACTGCACCTGGAACAAACGTTCACTAGACTCACTTGGACTCTCTGGGGGGTTCTATTCACTCGAGATGGTTTTGTGAAGAAACTTGTGCCAGTCAGTTTCATTAAGCAGGTAGTCAGGGTAATTGTGTTATGAAACCAGCTCAAGACAAGATAGAAAAGATATATCAATGCCTTAGAATTCAGCCTCTTCGAGGGGGAAACCTCCTTTACATTACATAAATGAACAATTCTTTGATGATACAAATGAAAAGACCTCCTTTCTATATAT
>APFE031197403.1:6397-29131 GCA_000404065.3 Pinus taeda
ATTAAACGACATTTGCGGTGGATATGAGGTGGAACCAGAATTCCACCCAGCTCCAGGTTGCCCCCATTGTCCTTGTCCTGATGGACCAGGTCCGTAAGGGCCTTGTCCATAAGGATTTTGTCCGTAGGGGTTGTTCCCGAAACCAGGTTGCTGTTTCTACCCCCCAGCGCCCCATTGGTTACCAAATTGACCAGCAGGTTGTTGATAATTCGGTTGAGGATTACCCTGCGGTTGTTGGTAATTCTGATAAGGGATATAAGGATTCTGTCCCTGGGGCTACTGGTATCCGTACTGAGCCTGTGAACCAGGTGGCATTTGATGGGATTGATATCCACCAAAATGTTGGGGCTGGGATTGGTACCCACCCGAATATGGAGGCTGGGCCTGATGCCCGCCAGAGTACGGAGGCCGGGATTGATACCCGCCTGAGTACGAAGGTTGGGATTGGTACCCGCCCGAGTAAGGAGGTTGGGATTGATGCCCACCTAAATACGGAGGCTGGGATTGGTACCCACCTTGATATGGATGTTGGGATTGGAACCCACCTGAAAGAGGAGGTCGGGATTGATACCCGCCTGCATTCAGAGCCGTCTGGCCAGAGGGTCATACTGGTTGAATTGGCGGCGGTCTCATTCGTCCAGAAGGTTGAGCTTGCTGGGTGAGGGGTGGCCCTTGTGCAACCGAGGTTTTCCCCTGGTGACCAGAGGGTTGCTGGGTGGTAGGCCGGCCTTGCTGCACGTAAGGCGGACCTCCTTGCCCAGAAGGGTTTCCTTGCTGGTTTACGGGTTGACCTTGTTGCCCATGAGGTTGTCCCTGGTTCCCGTAGGGTTGCCCCGAAGGGTAGCCTTGTTGGGTACCTGTTTGACCTTATTGGGCGTTGGGTTGTCCCAAGTTTCCTGAAGGTTGCCCAAGATAGGTAAACGCCGGACCACTAGAGACCAAAGGTTGTCCTTGATGAGGTTGTCCTTGTGGGCCTCCTTGCTGACCAGGGTAGTTTTGACCTGTAAACTGCTACCCATAATCAGGCTGCACGTAAGGTTGCTGACCTTGGTAAGGTGGTCCTTGCTGTCCTTGTCCTGGATAGTACACGCCGCCACCATATCCGATGGTGCCCCAATCCACGTTCAATGGAACGGAAATTTCATCGTAAGGAATTTGGGGCAAGGAGGTGTACAAATAATGATTCTCAGCATCATAGTACGGACCTTGACCATCCAGGTTCTGGACATTATGCAAGTATTCATAGAATGCATCCTCCTCTGTCATATGCTCAGAAGCAGGAGGAGCATCACTTGCCGGGTGCACAACTCTAGAAGAAGGAGACGGTTCACCACTCTGCGTTGGGCCTCGAGACGGGCCCGCGGTAGAAGTGACAGTGGATGAAGCTGTGACCGCACTCACAACTGGAGTTGATGCTGCGACACAAACGGTCGGGTTGGTGGGGACTGCCGTAACGGCAGAGTGAGGGGCTTGGGAAACAAACGGTCCTGTGGTAGGGACGACATTGTGACCCCAAACGGAAGAAGGAACTGCCAAGTTCATAGCATCCCGCAATGACCTGTAACGCCTTGGCACCGTTTTCCCAGAAGACGTGATGGTGTAAGGCGTGGAGATAACAGGGGATGTTGCTGGAATGGGAGTATCTATACTCGACATAACGGTCGGGCCACTAGACACTGGAGAAGCGTCGCCCATGTCGGATGAAGCCATCGAAAATGGAGCACCGACAGGAGTGGCAGGACGAGACTCGTCAGAGGGTTCCCAAATAGGGTTGTAAAAGAACTCGTAGAAATCGTCTCCTGGAGCTCGAGAATTCAATGGTTGTACGCTTGGAACAATGGGAAAAGCGCCACAAACCAGAGTTTCAGGGGCTACAGAAGATGGGAACCCTTCTTCACTTGGGATCGATGACGGAGTAGATGGATCTGCCAGGATGTCCCAACAAAGACCCTAAAAAAGCTAACGATAAAACCTACTCAAACTAAACGCACACAAGATCTAACCGGGTAATATTATTGTGGCCAAATGAATTTTAAGACATAGGAACCAAACTTGACCTTTTCATGTTTCGAGAGTCGAGAAAAGGATGAAAAGATGACTCTATCTACTTCAAATGTTTAATGAGCACGAAGTGACAAGACGCTCACTTACACCTTTTCTTTTAGAGAGTCTTAAAAGGATCAAAAGCGACTACTCTGGAAGTTCTAGGCAAAAGGTTTACCAAGAAACCCGTAAAACTGCTTATACACCTTGGCAATCGTATGAGAACCAAGGACTTCCCGTACTGCAGTCAATCTTCCCAAATGTTGTGTTCGGTGCGTTACGGTTTACAAGGAGGCAGACTCGGCTTCCTATGGATCAAGGATGCAAGCCTAATGGAGTCTCCCCATATATACGCGACGGTACTTGGGAGCCCAATCCGTACTAGCACTTATCGTTTCACCGTGGAGGAATCACCCAACCACTCAACGTTAAGCTACTAGGTTTAAAGACGCCGGAACACGTCTCTAGCCTAGACCTCTAGATGTTCACGTTAAGTTCCAATGCGTTTTTAGATAAATTTGGTTATTTTACGGTTGATCTTTGAGTTAGGTTTGAGTTTCAAGTCCTACCGTATGATCTCTCGAAAACACCTAAATGCAACTACATGCCAAAGATCATCATTTTGTTCGATGAATTCTAGCTATAAGAAAGTTAAGGATCTTCAAACAAACGAAACGAATTCAAGCAATCACGCAACCTAATGCAACTAACAGCAAGGAAATGAAACTTTTCTTTTGAAAACACAAAATAACGAAATGCTCTTTTCCTTTCAACTATTAAATGCAAAAGACACTAGTTTGCTTTACTTTTCAATGACATACAAGTTCTTTTTAAAATGAATTAGAGAGATAGCAACACTAAGTGAAAGACTAAAGTCACTCAATGCACACACAAGACAATTCCCAAGTCACTGAAAAACTAGTTTCCCAAATCGAAGGAAAACGAAAGATTTGTGAGCTATGTAATCTAAGCTCAAAAAGACATCGAGGAATTCAAAGGAGGAAAGCAAACCGCTTGGAACACAATCGATCACTTTCAACAATCACCAAACAAACATGAAAACAAAAACGAAGTTGGCTAGTCAACCAAGAACACAAGATCCCGGACGGGAGGCTAGACACACACGACCACTAGATGTCCTAGGGTTTGAGTGTGAAATCAATGGAGACAAGCGAACACCCGAAGGATGAGAGTCCACGACCAGACAAACGACGGTCTGACACACTTCAATAATCATAAAAAGTCAAGACAAAACATAAACCAAGCAACAAGAGCAAAAGGGAAGGCTTTGCACAAACTGAAAACAAGCGATAAACGAGCTCTCGTGGAACGAGGCCTCGCAAGCAAGCGAGTCACAGCTTAAACAAAGTTATCAAGCCAAAAGCCAAGCAGAACAAGCAGGGGAGAGCCAAAACCAAGAGGTTTCAGTAGGTCAATTTGGGCAAGAAGAAATTTTACAGGATCGGCGCAGGTGACCCCACAGCAACAAAGCGATGACAGAAAAGTCTCTGTAGCAACTTTGCGCTGTCAGCGCGGAAGGACACGAATAAAGGGCGCTGGCCCGAAATACTAGGTCAGCGCGACTGTTTGAATGTATAAACGTGATGACAGAGACAACGAAGAAGACAGTATGCGCTGTCAGCGCAGCTGTTTTAAAATAAAACGCGCTGAGGCTAAAAAAAAAATAAAATTGAACAAAAATCTCCAAACCAAAGCAACAGGCTTTCAAAGCAATTTAAGGCAGTTCCCAGGATGAACCAGAAAACAAACCAACAACAAAACAATCCCCAAACTTTGACAAAAGAGCAATAATCAAATCAAAACAAGGGTGACATAAGAAGAGACAAGCAAGCGTCCCCTGCGGAGTCGCCAAATTGTTGGAGAGGTAAATCCCCTTTACGGATAGAGGCGATCCGTACTAGCCCAAAGGGGGTCTATCAACAATGAAACAATGCTACACTACAGGTTCCTAGTTGTAATTAACAAGTGGGTAAAAGAAACCTACTTGGATTCCAACGCTATGTTTGTCGGAGAGATGATCCTCTCACTCCTTCGCTCCAGCCGATCACAGTCCTCCACTATCCTCGCGGACAGACACCTGTACAAGCAAAGAGAGAGCAAACACGGCCGTAAAATCTACTAAAAACAACTATGTATCAGTCAGGAAGGATACAATTTACATTAATCATTCATAGGACAAATGGAAATGGAACCATAAGAGTAGTCATTTATCTTTATTAATCAGAAAATAGAGTAAGGTACAACCGAAGTCCTGACGCTGAGTCCTTCTCTAGAGGGTCCAGCCAGCATGTCTTCCAAGCATTCACCTTTGAAGTAGATCTCCCAAGTCAAAGGGGTCTCTCTCTCACATACAAGGCAACAAACTCATGACCTTCCTCAAGCTCAAAAGCAATCCTCACACAACACACCAAATGCCTACAAAGAGCAGCACTAATGCACTAAGAATTCCTCAATCAAAGTCTATATGTTCCAAAACTAGCTGCTCATGGGCAATGGAGGAGACTTATAAAGGAGAAGGAGTCTCCATGAATAGGTAAAGGATGAGCTTTCCCCCAAGATAAGTGGATAGTCAGTCAAACAGACATGCCAGAGAAAGGATGGCGACCTCAACAATGCTAACAAGCAATTCTGGAGGGATCTGGAAGGTTGGTTGTTAGAACAAATTCACCCAAATAGGATCAGCGTAGGTGAGACACTGGGCTGGCGCGCTGACATCGCAGATCAACTGTAGAAGAGGTCTCGTCAGCGCTCAACAGTACAAACGGAGGGCGCGCTGTTCGTAAAATTGGACCAGTGTGGAAAACACGTGTGCTTCCGCGCTGGCAGTGCAACAGTAACACTAACCTCCGCCTGTCAGCGCGATTATTTAATTAACAGTCGCGATGATTCATTTAACTTAGGCAAAGAGGGCTTTTTAGCCATTTTAAGGAGCATGAGCATAGGTGAATGTGGTTTCACAACACAGTAGGGAGACTGACATGATGGCAGTGACATTTTACTGTGTAAAATTACTATTGTCAGACCTAATGATGGTCTCAAAGAATTAGCTAACATCTCATACAATATTCCAGATTGTGAATAGACCAAGTTTAAATACTACGCATGGGTGATAGCATTGTCTTCAGTAACACATCAACCCATAGTTATGTCTTTAGAATTTTTTTTGACAAATGATTTCGTGAACCTTTCTGTCAACAACTCATCAATAATCTCAAACTTGATGAGGCGACGCTGACGTCTACATTCATGGATATGATCAAAAATGTGGGTCATGGTTTCTTTTTTAAGGGACGTAAGAAAATGAGTGCTACTTTCATACCGAACTGACAATTAGAAATGAGTGAGGAAATCCATGGCGAGAGAGTTGAAATCACCGTAGGTCTAGGGTACACTTGATACTTCCCTATCATAGGCTGCTCATAAGCATTGTACATGGTGTACATATTATAAGGTTGCTAGACCTATTGATCCTAGATGTAGGGAGATTGGCCATGCTGCTACAGGGGTTGACCTTGACCTTGAAAGGGCTAGCCTTGCTGATACACATATAAAGCTTGTTTCTTCCAAGGCTAACCTTGTTGCTGTAAAGGTTGACTTTGCTGTTGTAAAGTTTCACCTTGCTGCTGCAAAGGTTGGCCTTGTGAGGGAAAAGGTTGCGAGAACTGTTCAACAAACTGAGTTTGCAGCTGCAAAAGTTGTTGTGACTACGGAAAAGGTTTCCCCTGCAGTTTTAATAGTTTCCCTTGTTGTTGCAATGCTTTCCCATGATACTTCCCTGTCATAGGTCACTTATAAGCATTGTACATGGTGTACATATTATAAGGCTACTAGACCTCTTGATCCTCGATGTAGGGAGATTGGCCATGCTACTGCAGGGGTTGACCTTGACCTTGCAAGGGCTAACCTTGTTGATACACATATAAATCTTGTTGCTACCAAGGCTGACCTTGTTGCTACAAAGGTTGGCTTTGCTGTTGTAAAGGTTGACCTTGCTACTACAAAGGTTTCCCTTGCGAGGACAAAGGTTGGGAGGATTGTTGAACAAAGTGAGTTTGCAGCTGCAAAGGTTACTGCGACTACGAAAAAGGTTTCCCTTGCAGTTGTAATAGTTTCCCTTGTTGTTGTAATGGTTTCCCTTGCTGCTACGAAGGTTTCCCTTGCTCCTCTGATGGTTGTCGTTGTTGCTACAAGGGTAGCTAGACAATTCCTAGGGTTATACCTTGACGGTATTGATAGTTCCCGAATTGGATCTAGCCATATCCACCAGGAATAGTAGATTAACCAAGATGAACATAAGGTCTAGCCTAAGGAATGTAAGGTGGATTAACCAAGGCTTGCGAACCATATAAAAACCAACAATATGGCAACAAATTATCCACAAGGACAACAACCCCTTCACGATAGATAGAGAGGTGCAAAGATCCAACCACATCACATCAACATAGAGGAACTACGAGGATCAACTCCTGGCTCAAGTGAGCAAGGCACGGGATAGATTGAGTAATCACCTGTCTCTAGGATGGCTAGATGCACGTGCATGGTACTAGTGGACTACTCTTTTGAGTAGATCGTATTATTTGTGTTCTTCTTATGTTTTGGGGATGAAACATGTCTAAGGGGGGTGGAATGTAGTATACCTAGGGGGGATATTATAGGGTACAGAGGGAGGTACCCAAGGGAATAATGTAATAATGTGATGGGCCATAGTTAATAAATAAAGTGGTTAACATCCATCATGTAAGGAACCACAAGTAGTTAGGAAGCCCATTGTATTAGATACATGGTATTGACAGACCCATGGTATTGTATGTATGAAACCTATATAGAGGTTAGAGACTCCCCACTAAGAGATGTCAAGGATTATTGTATTTAAAAGCATATTTCTTGTGGATTGTTCTCCTTCCTTAAGGAGTTATTGTATGGTGTCACCCTACCTCAAGGGTTGATATTAATAAAGATATCAAGTTTATCTATTTATCTCTTGTTATTTCTGGGTATATTTGCTTTATCATATATGTACAGGTGATATCCACTATATCTCGTGAACCCATAAGGAAAGAACATAGTGTTCATGCACATGTAGAAGGATAATTGAGCCATGAAAATCATTTCCATGGAGGTCACCAATATTTTAGTCACCGGACACCCAAGCTAGACATGTACAAAATTGATGGATCTAACGAGGCGATATGGGTGACATAAAAGGAACAATATTTTTTCCTTAACAAAATCTGGGAATATGACACTAAAATAAATGTGACAGCTCTTTACTTGGACTAGGAGAAGCCTTTTACTTGGAATGTTCCATCAGTGGCTTTGAGGAAGCTATCCAAGCCCATGTCCGAATGCATCACCCAACTACTTGGTTGGAAGCATTCAACAAGGCCTTAGAGGTAGAAGTGGATTTAAATGCCTAATCCAATCGTACAAATTTCATCACATGGGCACATCCCACCTCAGCTATGGGACACACCCAAAAATTTAAGGTTCAAAAAGTGTCTCCGACAGAAATGTCTGAAAGACGGAAACAAGGAATTTGCCATTATTTTTATGAAAAATACTCTTCGGGACATAAATGCGAGGAACCAAAATTCTTTTAAATTGATGTTACTGAAAACAGTTCCATTAATGAAGCTCCATACACTAAAGTGACTTAGGAGGAAGAGGATGGCCCCCTAACTAACTTCGACACTAATAACCTAGCTACACGAGATGAGACAATCATCTCACTCCATGCCATGGCTAACATCTTTTCTCCCCAAACTCTCAAAATCTAAGGTTTTATTAAACATCGGCAAATAGTGGTGCTTATTGATAGTGGGAACACAAATAACATTTTCCATAAGGGAGTAGCATAAGAGGTTCATTATTTTTTGAGGGTGGTACCTAATATCCAAGTCCTTATTACTGATGGGGGGACCATGAAATGTGAAGGATACTGTGAAAATATTAAGCTTCAAATGTGTGATTATCACTCCAAAACTGAGATGTTTTCCATTGAAATGGGTGGTTGCAACATTGTCCTTGGTGTCGAATAGTGGCACAAATGTTTCCCTATCACAATGGAATTCTAGGACTTCTATATGATATTTAAGCAAAATGACCACACTCATACACTAGGATAACTCAAGGCATGTCCTCTTACTATCATCATCTCACATCAAATGGAGAAGTTTTAAAAAAAAATCCATCATGTAATAGTAGCACAATTTAATTCCATTCATTCCCTTATATCCACTCCTCCTCCCATTCATCTCGATTTGAAATAGGTATTATATCACCACCTATGGGTGTTAGACAAACCTAAGGATCTCCCACCCACTAGGGGCGAACATGATCATAAAATCCCTTTTCTTCTAGGTACCCAAATGGAAAATCTCTACCCCTATCGACATCCTTTTTCCCAAAAGAATGAAATTGAAAAAGCATTAAGGAATTCCTCAATGTTGGTGTTATTAATCCCAACACCAACTCTTATCCATCTCTAGTGGTCATGGTTCTAAAGAAATACATTCAATGGTGAATGTGTCTAGACTTTAGGGCCCTTGAGAAGCTCACCATCAAGTACAAATTTCCTATCCTAGTAGTCGATGATATGCTTAATGGACTGCATGGTTCCTAATATTTTACCAAGGTGGACCTCCAGTCAAGGCAGGTTCTCTTAGTTTCCCTATCACAATGGGCTTCTAGGAGTTCTATATGATCTTTAAGAAAAATAACCAAACATACACTACGAGAAATTAGGGTAGGTGCTCCTACTATCATCATCTCACGTCGAATGGAGAAGTTTTTAGAAATAGGCAATCATGGGATAGTAGCACAATTTAATTCCATTCATCCCCTTATATCCACTCCTCCTCCCATTCAACCCGATATGAAATAGGTATTATATCAGCACTTGTGGGTCTTCGACAAAACTAAGGAGCTCACACCCTCTAGGGGTGAACATGATCATAACATCCCTTTGCTTCAAAAGATGTCAGAAAACGATGTTAAAATTGATAATCTACAGGTATTACCTCTAACCCCACTAGAAATATTATAGCAATCAATGTTTTCAGCATGGGAGGCAAACCTGTATCAATGCTCATCAAGAATTTGGATAGATAGGTCTAAGGAATATGCCACCCCTTCAGATCCTTGGTCAAAAATACACTCTACAGCTGAAGGAATCACTCAATCGATGATGATTGACGGGGCACCATCGGACGATTACCACCATCTTTCTCATCTTCTGAACTAGAAAGAAGATAATTCCAGCAACCTAGACCATCCTTCAGTATTTGACTTTCTGACGAATATTATAAATATGGTGGATTCCAAGAGAAACCTATCCAATATTGAAGAGACTACCACCATAAAAATCTCAACCAAAACAGATGTTGTAGAGAATATTCATGTCAGCAAATCTTGTTCTTCTCCAGAACTGGAAATATATAGTGCTCTCTTTCACGAGTTTAGAGATGTCTTTGCTTGGTCATATGATGAAATGCTAGGTATTGACTCGAACATAGTTGAACATGAAATTAAGATGTATCTAGATGTCAAACCAGTACAACAATGGCTACGGAAGGTGCACCCCAAGAAAGTCATTGCCATTAAGGCAGAAGTTGAAAAACTCCTCCATGCTGGTTTTATTTACCCGGTTCCTCTGGTCAATTGGGTATCGAATATTGTTCCTGTGATGAAGAAACAATGAATGATTAGAGTGTGCATCGATTATAGGGATGTAAATCAAGCTTGTCTGAAAGACAACTACCCTACACCCTTTATTGACCAGATAATTGACGAATGCGCCAGATGTGAAATATTTTCATTTATGGATGGATTTTCCTCATATAATCAAATAAATATCCGCCCACAAGACCATTCAAAGACTGCATTTATTTTTCCATGGGGCACGTTCGCATATCGCAAGCTACCCTTTGGTTTAAATAACGTAGGGGCAACTTTTCAGAGAGCAATGAACTATGCTTTCCATGACATCAAGAACATCGTTCAACCATATCTCGGCGATCTTCTAGCTCATTTGCAAAAGCGAACCGATCATCCGCGACATTTGAGAGCGATATTTCTACGTTGCCGACACTACAAGATACGACTCGATTGGAAAAAATGTGTGTTTTTTGTTAGTTCTGGTCGTTTACTTGGCTTTGTGGTCTCAAAGGATTGGATTCGTCTCGACACATGTAAGGTTCATGAAATCATTGATTTGCCTCCACCTTCAAACTTGCTTCAGATTCAGAAACTCCAACGAAAAGAAAACTTCCTTAGGAGGTTCATTCCAAATTACGCCAAACTAGCTAAAGGTTATACTTGTCTATTGAAAAAAGAAGTACCCTTCATTTGGGATCGGGTCGCGCAAGCTTCCTTTGATGCTTTGAAGAAATCTCTAATAAAACCGTCATTAATGTATGCTCCTGATTATCAAAAAGACTTTAACCTGTATCTGGCTGTAGTAGATACAACCATAGCAATGGTTTTAGTTCAAGAGGATAATGGAATTGAAAATCCTATATATTATTTAAGCCAAAACTTAAATGATACGGAAATGAAATACTCCTACGTTGAAAAGCTAGCCCTAGCAGTTGTTCAAGCGATACAGAGATTTCGACACTACATCCTCTTCAGAAAAACTACCATTTTATCAGATTCCAACCCCATGACTTATACATTGTCGCGACAGTTGCTCGAGGGAAAATATTCAAAATGGATAGTGATTTTACAAGAGTTTGATCTGGAATTCAAAAGATCCAAATCAAAGAAAGACCTGGTATTAGCGGGGTTACTATGTGATCTCCCATCATCATCCAACGATGTAACATCCGAAGAAGCAATCGTGGATGAAAATTTGTTTCTCATATCTTCAAGAAATCCATGGTACGAAGATATAATCATCTATCTCTAGACACAAACATATAGTTCTAATACCTCACGCTCCGAAAAATGGCGTATTCGATACCAAGTGAAAGACTACATGATCGTCAGTGATACCCTTTGCCGTCGCAGTATCGATACAGTTCTACGAAGGTGCCTCACCCATGAGGAGGCCGAAAAAGTCCTGAATGATTGTCGTTCAGGCACATGTGGGGGGCATCAATTTGGTTATGCTACGACGCAAAAAAAATTTGCGAGAAGGATACTTCTGGCCAACAATGTTCAAAGATTGCATAACCACAGTTAGAAGTTGCCATGCTTGCCAAATGTTTGATACCAAAACCAAAAGACCACCCGCATCGCTGTAACAAGTAGTTGTTGTTGGGCCATTTGCCAAATGGGGCATCGATTTCATGACATGTAACCCCACCTCAGCTGATGGGCATGGGTATATCATAGTGGCGGTAGAATATTTTACTAAATGGATTGAGGTGATGCCTACATTAAACAATAGTGGCGAAACGACTGCCCTTTTCTTTTTTAATCACGTAGTCTCTAGATTTGGCGTTCCACAAGCTATACTCACAAATCATGGATCACATTTTCACAATCACGTGATGGTTGAGTTGGCTGCCAAATTAGGACTGTCCCACGAAAACTCTACTCCGTACTATCCGCAAGCTAACGGACAAGTTGAGGCAATCAACAAGGTCCTGAAGCGCATGTTGCAAAGGATGATCGGAGTCCATAAATGGAGTTGGCACCTGATCCTATACTCGGCCTTGTGTGCATACTAGACATTAGTGAGAAATGCAATCGATTTTATACCTTTTCAACTTGTGTATGGTTTGGAAGTAATCTTACCAGTTCAATGTGAAATCTCGTTCCTCAAACTCGCAGTCGACCTTCTCCCCGGAACCTCAGAAGAAGAGGCTCGTTTCTTGGAACTAATCCAATTAAATGAAACCTGTCATGATACAGCTTCGGCTAACAAAGCTCATAAGAAACAAGTCAAAGCATAGTTCGACAAAAATGTCAAACCTCGCATCTTCTCAGAAGGTGACCTGGTCTTACTTTACGACCAGGAATCCGATAAGTTGGGAGCAGGGAAATTCAAATCGTTATGGATGGGTCCTTATATTGTTAAGCATGTATTAGCAAAAGGAGCCTACGTGTTGATGGACTATGATGGGATTCCACTGGCGCAACCTCGCAACGGGTTGTACCTCAAATGTTACTATGCTTAATTCCACATAGTAATCCTTATGCTTTTGTTACATTTTTTGTTTTTGCTAAGAGTAATTATTTTGGTTAGGTAATCCACTTTTTTGCATTCATTGCAGATGTTGAACCTATTGGAATCATTTGTTGGATATGCCGATGGAGCGAGTCGTAGTTCACAGAACCTGTCTTCTGTAGCATGGGCCATTTTCGATCCCAACGGCGAGTTAGTAAGTTTAATAGGGGTATGTATTGGTTAGTCAATGAACAATATCGCTGAATACAACATTTTTATAGAACTCCTCTCTGATGCCATCACACGAGGCATATGCCGACTTGTCGTTAGGCTGGACTCACAACTCATCATTCTACAACTCATTGGCATCTATTCCGTACGAAATCCATCCATCTATCGCATGTTCCTACGAGTCAGGATTTCGGAAAGACAGTTTGATTTCATTCAATATCAACATATTTCTATAATTTTAAACACATTGACAAACTCATTGGAAAATTATGTGTTAGATAGACATTTGCGACATTTATAAAAAAGAAGCATCACATCAATATATGCAGCAGGATCACGTAACTTAACCAAAATAAAGCTCCGAAAATCAAAAATATATACATAACTGTTTATAGTTTATACATAATTTTCTGTAACCAAGAAGAAATTGGTTAAATGACCCAAAACTCGAAATGCTAGGGGGCACCCTAGTCTAATGATGCTAGTGATAACAAGTCACCGCCTGTGCAATCATGCGTAAAAGCCTAGTCTATCAACTCGACACTCTAGTAGTATGTCGCTGCAACAGCATAGTGAGCTCGTCAGTCTTCACATCTGGGATACCAAGGGTGAGACCCTGTATCTAGTCCTGTAGTGCTGAAAGAGTCTTGACCATGTCAAGGTCATGAAAGATGGCCCTCCCAACAACCTCTCCTGCTGGAGCAGCCGCTGGGTCTCTGCGGCGTACTGCCGGTCGAACTGGTCCAATATCTACATGAACACATGAGTTCTGATTAGTCTTGGTCAAGAAAGCATAATAACATTATAAGAACAATAAAAAAAGATATGGTCAGAATATTTACCCATAGCACCCCACTGCTTGCTGGCCAGCAGCACTAAATCCGGGTCACCTCGGAAATCCATGCCAGCATATGGAAACTTGGCATAAACCATCTCCTGATGATCAAACCACTCGAAGAAAGTATCAGAAAAGGAAATCTAAGGTTGGCTAGCATTTCGAGACATGAGGTCAACCCATCTTTGCAACTGTGGATCAGTCGGTGGAGGTAGGCCAAGTGAGATGTATTGTGGTTGCATCAACGGGATCCTCTCCAAAGTGAAAGCGGTCAAAATAGAACGATAGCCAAAATTCTTGGATGTTCCACTTTTCACCTTGGTTAGTTGTTCTTTCATCACAGAGAGTATTGCGTCACAGCAGTTGAACATATTCGGTTCAAGGCATTCCAAAGCATACTGCATGTAAGAACTGTTAGCTATGTGAAGAGCAGAACTACCAGGGAGTCTAGCAAAAGTGAACAGAAAGGTCCTTAAGGTCCGGTCAGTGACATATCAGATATTGATCTTGCCGTCTGTACTCGGTTGAGATCCCTCTTTGCAGTGTCGTCGAATATACTCCCTCATGGACTCGCCCCCGTGGGCAGAACCCGATAATGAGAGAGCGGCACCACGCCTCGATAAACCGGTCAAAAAATTGATGTCCACGACAGTCAAGGGGATTGATTTGCCCCTAATTTGGAACACCTGGTTGGTAGGATCCCAAGCCTTGAGGAAATATTGCAACAAGTTTATTTTTTGCCTCATGCTAGAGATACGGAAAAACATGAACAAGCCACAGTTCTGCAATGGAGCTACCGTGCCCGGATCATGTAAAGCAACGAGTCCTCTTCTTCATGCTCACGGTCTCACCATGTAACAACCATTTTGCTCCGATGAATCTCTGAAAAACAAACAAGAGAAGAGCCAGGATCTTGATTTGGAAAAAAACAGGCAAACATCTATGAGGAAGTTGTGCAAAAATTTTCCTCCTTGCACCCATCGCACCCCAGCAAGTGTACTGGGAGTGATGCATACTGACTAGTCAGTGAAAAGGCTAGTATGGATCACACCTTTTGATTAAGGAAGGGTGCGATGGAGCTAGGGCGAGCTGTTCAAACCCTAGAGGCTCAACAAAGCAAGGAAACAAGCTCAGAATTTGAAAAGAAAAGAATGCAATTGAAGGGCACACGTTTAGCTCATACCTGGTCCAGAGAGCATCAAGCATCGTCCACGGACTCTCCCGGAATCAACTAGTGAAAATCAGGGGGGAAAGCACCTCCAGAGCTCCAACAAACCAAGTTAAAATGAAATGGTAAAATGAGAGGTAAAAGTCACTTTTAAATTACCATTCATGTAATTCAATTAAGATATTAGCGTTCTTAACTCATTTATCAAGCATATGTTTTCATTTCTAATCGGTTTGATGAAGCAAATGAACAGGTGGTAAAATATTTGAATGAACAAAATGCTAATGGTGAATCAAGGAATCAATGACCATTATCACGAGTAGTTTTAATGCGGAATTCAAGCTCGTTAAAAAATAAACATAAGCAATGAGCAAATGTTTCCCCCAGAGTTTAAGCTCATTAAAAAAAGAACCAATTTTCCAGTAAATAACCATTGTGAATGCCTTATCGTGAGCTTTTCAGCCTTGGTCATGTTCTCATCATCACATCCACTCTATTTTTTAGCCAATCATTCAACTCCATTTGATTGTTTACCCTTTCGAGGAACATCTGTGAAGAGTGATTCTATTAGCCATCCTCGTGACACTACCATGATTGGAAAATTCCAAACCTGACCTGGAATCAACTGCTACCCGAAATCATCACTCGTTCCTCGAAAAATGAGACTCCTTTAAGCTATTTTCAATTGACTCGTAAAATATGAAAAGATTGCTGAGCGATTAGCCTCTCCGGATTGTTAAAGTCATTGGAAGTGCTATCCCTCATCTATATTTTAATCTTTTTTGACCCGAGGGATTATTACACAAAAATATCGAGTGCTTGTCTTGTTCGGCTCATTAAAACTATCGAAAATTCATCCCTTTCGTATTATTTTATTCTTTTTCTGAGTTAAGGGATTATATGAAGAAAAAGAATCTTTGGAGTTTCCTTTCCATCCCTTTCAGAATCTCTAAAACTGAAAAGGACCGAGTTATCTTTGTCGTTAAACTCGTTAAAACTGAATAGCAACAAACTCGTCCAAATGGACAAGAACGAGTTTCACTGTCGCTAGGCTCATTAAAATATAGCGACAGGTTCGCCCGAAGGGTGGATTATAGAACAAGCATATGCTATCCTCCTCAAGCTTGAAAAAAATAAATAGGTACTCGTCAGCAATCACTTGGGAAAATTGGGAAAAAACTTTATTGGTAGCAAGTCACTCTTGAACATGACACTTTCTCTCTGCATTCGAGCCAGCTTGGGTTGTTCCGTTCACTAGTCACATCACCATTGGTCTGTCACACCATCCATCTTTGGGGTTAACACTACCAATCCATCATCAGTGTCGCTGCTATGTCCAAGAGAAGTCATTCAGAGAATTCACCTGTGTCTCACCCACTACAATACATTCACGCTCCATTCTTTCATGACCGCCACCCTCAACACTGTATCATCAGATCATTTTCACCTTCAAAATCATTTTCTTCATTCCATTTCGTAGATGTGGGATTCATTAAGGCCCTCCTACGACGGGTCACATCTTGTCAACATCAGCTCATTATCCAAGAAGTCGACCTAGGAACAACCCTTTGAGTACTTTGAAGCTTGCATGCCTCAATGGCAAGTTTCTCACTTTCGGCGACATGTTTACATTAATGGCCTTCAACCGAGAGATTTTGCATGGTGTTTGACGCCAAGTCCTTTTTCACAACGCGCAAATTGTACTGTAGTACCTTGAGGGTCATTGGCATTATTGGTGATTCCTCTCGCGCCTGTTAACAGCTTACATCATTGGCTGGTATTCAGGAAATGTCTTTCCATGTTCGACTCTAGAACATTTTTTACATGGATCGACTTGTACTCCGAGTGAATATTGAACGAATTTTGAAGATCTCGGATCTAGTTTCATCCATCCACGCTGCAATATATTTATGAATATAAAGACATAAAATGTACATCATTGCCGAACAGATGATCATCCAAATCAAAGGATGATGAGTCTGAATCATGAGTCTGCCACACAGACAATTTTCTGTCCTCTGTACATGAAAATGAATTTATAAAGCTGGGCATGGGAATACTCGCCTCAGCTAGATCATGAAAAATATTATGAAGATAATGTATTGTATTTTATGTTATTACAGGTAGCCTCCGAGCTCGAAAAAACATCAGATCCTCATGGTAAAGCATTTCACCCGACATCAAAAGATTAACGACCTCATGCTTTAGGGGGCAAATGTTATAGACATTTTTGGGCATTGTAACCCCAATCATAAATGTCCATAAACTAAGGGCTCCTAAGTCCCTAAATGTGTTTCTTCACCACCTAAAGGAACAAGGTTAGCTGATTACATCATCTCCGAGAAGTTCTCCACCAAAAACTGCTCAGAAATGGTCAAAACTCGACCATACTGAATACCCAGTGCAGAGGGTGCGATGCATATCACCTTCTGAGTGTAAAGGGTGTGATGCATACTGAATGGCCCCTCTGTAGGGTGCAATAGTCAAGAATGGACAAATGGCAGGGACAATTTGCGAGGTGGAAGATCATGGAATCTTCGAGAAGCTTCCCCTCTCACACTTGCCTTTCTGTTTTCGACCAGGGATGAGTAAGAGATCATCAGTCTCCAAGTGGAATCAAGAAATATCAGAGAGAGGACACTAATCAAAACCTAGAAGATGACTCACCCCCCTCCAATCATCTATATATGTACCCCTCATCACAGAGATCGAGAGGTTGGAATCTTGTATCTTGTAGAGAAGTGTTGTTGTTTTTCTAGTGAAACTTCATAGTGTTGGGTGATCTAAGCTTTACTTGAGGTGAAGAAGGGCTTTCTTGTTGGAGAATGATGCTGGGTCAAAACATATGGCTGTAATCCTCCTGCTTTTGTTGATATTAATAAATCTATTCAATTTTTCCTCCATATTCTCGTATGTTTGAATGTATATGCATTTATATGGTTAATACATATCTCGTCCTATGTTATTTATGAATATAGATCTTTTCTCTTTGATAGTAGTATGCTGATTTGATTCCATAGGTGCTCTTTGAAGCTGGGCAGATGAAGAAGAAGCAACAAAGACCTATGAGGAAGGAGAGGAATCAAGCAAGGAAACCAAGCGCAAGACTAAGGTTGGTGTCATTTGTTCCACTCTTATCTATTTTCATAAAGGAAAAAGTAGACTTTACTTTTTTGTTTCTAAGATAGCCACCAGTCTTAGTGGGAATAGCAGCTCCGAGTGGACACTATTCCCGGTAATACACAGGTGCTACTATAGATGAGTTGAAAAATGCAGTGTGTAACATCTCTCTCCAGACTAAAGAGATCAAAATATTGCAGGATCAAGTCAATCTTCTACAAGATCACAATACAAATACTAATACTTTTCATGAAGCAGAGCTACAGAGAGCTCAAAACTAGATAGAGGTATGGAAGAAATCAACAAATCAGTCCTCTATTGACCACACATTAGCCCATGTTAAAGAAATTATATGGAACAATATTATTGAAGAGATAGATGAAATCTAGCCATATATCCAGATTATATTTGAACAGAAGGAATGGATGGAGAAAGCCAAGAAAACCATTTCCACTATCAATGCTAAATTGGGAGAAATGCCTGCCATAGCCAACAACATAATAAAGTTTCTCAATTCAAAAATAGATATAACCTCGATGATTTGGAAGTAGATGACAAAACAAAAGCCATCATGGAAGTAAAGAAATTTCTAACAAAGAACTTGGTTGTAGAGGTGACACAGGAATGTCACACTTTGGAGGTAGCATTCAACGGGTTTTTCACTAGAATAGAAGCATTAAACAAGAAAGATATGCCTTCTTTACTTGTGATCAATGAAAAATTGATGACCAAGGAAGATTACATGAAAAAGCTTCAAGATATTGCAAAGGATATAGCCAAGTCTTCCCACATCAAAGGTACTATTACACGGAGAGCATTTTATAAAGGTATCAACAACATGAGTTTTATCCAACATGAGATAAAATACATTTTTGTAGTGAAACCCACTTTTTCTTGGTATACCGAGGTATATGAGATCTACCGCAAGGTAACAAATATTGATATTCCTGATGAAGATCAATGGGATAAGTTATGTGAATTCAAAGATTAAAAAGACAAGTGAGCTTCCTAAGTGCAACACTTGAATAATGGCCGCTCAACAACTGTTCGCCACCAAAGCAGTACCAGATGTTGAAATCGCTTCGTGAGATTCACCTTTTTTTGTCACATTATTTCATTTCTATTAGTTTAAGTTAATAATAGAATTCCATTTCACTCAGGCATTAATTGTAATCCTTCGTGTAAATTATGTTTAAATACTTCATTCATTCGAAGTATTGAGGGTTTGTAACTAAACATTATAACATTTTTCTATCAAGCACTACACTTTTTCCACACTGCTCAAGCACCATTAATAAAGGAATCTTCACACGATAAGTGTGCCATGAAATAATCGTGATGTTTTTCCTATTGTAGTTGTGTTTTCATTGTTATTTTCTTCATGTTATGCATTTTAAATCTATTTGTAAAACTATGATTTTGAGCACCCTATTTGGACTACATTTACAATTTGAATGTTTTCTTCCAAAAGTATGATTGAGAAATTCTTAAATGCTTCTAAATCCCTGTTGAATCACACCTTTTCTCTATTCCATAATTTAATCTAAAGACCCATTAAATCTATCCATCTTTCCCTATGGCTACTCCTTTCAGCTTTTGGTGCAGCATCTAGTTTTATTTGACTCCATAGCCCAACGGAAAGAAAATAATTTTTTTCACATCAACCAACCAACCAACCAAATTCAAACAAAAATCCAAGCACAATCATAAATAGTCTAAAATTAACCTAAAAAAAGATGTTAAATCATAAAGAGAGAGCCCTCTCTTAACCTAGTAGGGCTAGATCACAACATTCAAAAGCAGTTTGATGTTGTCCAACATATTTACTCCCACAACCTCAAAAATACAGAATGATAACATAGTGAAGACCATACTGGAGGAGAAGGCATTTTAATGTAAAACATTATTATTCCCTCACTTAAATCAGTATTTCAATAAGAAATTGTTATATCATTACGAAAAACTTGATCTAAGGTTGATATTTTGTATATATCTACTTTATCATTGATTTGGATTTTGATTTTTGTTTGATGATTTTTCATAGCCCTCACTCCCAAAAGGATTTATACTATATCTCACCTTGATCCCAACCATACTAAAATTGTAGATGACCCCAGAAAATGGTGAGAAAAAGAAGCTTTACCGAGAGTCAAGGTAATAATACACCATGTCTAGATTCAATTCTCTCCTTGAGAATTTTCCTTTGTCAAGGTCTAATTCTTTACAAGATATAGAATTTGATTTACATTTCTAGCAAAGCTTATTTAGATCCAAATCTAAGGCTTTTGTAGAACAAATTGTCATAGACAAGGCCATATTGCAACCATATATTTCCCAAACCCCAATCCTTGAGACATACCCTGATCTTGAATCTTTATAACAATTTGACAAATTACAAGGCCTAGTTTAAGTGTTGGACCATGCTATAGAAGAAGCCTTTATTCAATAGTATGAATTCACTCCTTTACCTATTGTGAAAACTTCTTTGTCTAGTCAATCTTCTCAATTTGTACATTTACAAACTCCTAGTCCTACTCAATCTATAGTTTTAACTTCTCAACATGTGATCTCTTAGACTACTATACCTACTACCCCTGTAGTCATTAAAGTTGCACCTCCATTAGGTCCATCCTCAAGTCAATATACCATGACAGTTATGGTAGGAAGGTATGCACCCTTGGTGTTACCAGGCCAACTAAATGTTATGCCTACAGATTATGCTTCCAAAATTGTAATATTTGATAATACTAGTGTTTATACCGCTCAACAATATATAGATAGGATGAGCGATGTGCTTGATCTCCAAGAGGTTGATGAAGCTGATCATAAGATTGATAACCTAGTGAGAGTAGTCAATCAAATGATGCAAAGAGTGAACCTCAATGACCAAAATCAAGCAACAGAAAAACCATAAATCTCCCTCAAACTAGAACAAAGGTTTAAAGGAGAAATGTTCCCCAAATTAACAAAGAGAAAAAAGGGGCCAGATTTTAGCAGATTGAGCCTCCTTTTTAAGAAAATTACATAGATGATGATGGGAACATTGTGGAATATTTGTAATACAATCAAATATATTTGTTAGCGGTAAATGAAGATGAAATAGTGTTCCTCACTCAGGAGGAGCAGGAGCTTTTTTTTATAGCCCAAACTGAAATGGATTCTCAAGAGTCAAAAGAATACAAACAAGGATTTGAAAATTCTATAATGGAAGTATATAGGCAATACAATCTTAGAAGCAAGAAAAATCAAGATACTGCAAGTAAAAGGAATGTAGAAAGTCCTGTAAAAAAGGACTATGATTCTGATCCCAAGATAATTACACAAAATCTCTCTAAGAAAGCCACAAAAAATTTGGGAAACAATCTAACAAAAGATACTATGGAAAATCTAATTCATACTTCTTCTAGAAATACTCAACTAAGCTACCTTCTACCAACCAACAAATTCAACCAGCCACAAAAATAGTTGTTGATAAATCTGATTTTTCAAACATGCTTAAAAATCTAACATCATTCAATATAGAAAATGAACTTGCCAAGCTGAAAATTTCAATCCCCTTAACTGAATTAATCAACGAGAATGTATAAAGGACTCAGGTAGTGAAGGCATTAAACATTGGGGATAAAACTAATGATGCAAATTTGAGTGATGATCATGTAGAAGGTCATTACTATAAACTCAATTTTCAATGCACCCATAATATAGCAGAATATGAGATACTTCTCTTAGGACTGCAATTATTAAAGACATTAGGTGCTAAAAGAATTTTTGTTCAAGGATATTCTGAATTAATTATTAAAAAGATCAAGGGAGAAAATGCTGCAAAACATCATAGGTTGAGAAACTACACGAATGTTGTCCTTGACTTTTTAAGAACTTTTGAAGAATATGATCTTTCTTTCATTCAAAGGAATCACAATGTGTTGGCTAATGGCTTAGAATTTTTAGCTAGCACATGCCAAATGCCTCATATAAATAAACAATATATAGTGAAGATTAAACATCGTCCTGTTGTACCTGATAATATGAGACATTGGCAGGTATTTGGAAGTGATAAGCAGTTTGAAAACATTTTGCAATATAAAGAGGAGTATGAAGACAATAGCATAGACTCTGAAGTAGAAGATCACATTAGTCAATATTCAGACTCTCAAGTAGGAAATCAGATTGTTGAATATGTTAGTGTAAATAAACAGCTTGATGATTTTTACGTAAATATTTCAATCAATAAAGATGTACATACACTAGAATTACATGAAATTGATCGAGAAAAAGAAGTCCCAATTCAAAATCAAAACACAAATAGGGCATTTAATTTGCAACAACGCGGAAGTAGGGGAAGAAGCAGATACTACTAAAAGAAATGCAGTTGAGTCTTAGTTTCACCTGGTCATATGATCCATTAGGGGTCATTTCTAAGTTAAGATTGGAAAACAAGTCGACTTCTTATTTTTTAAAGAGCCACACTAGAGATAGAAAAGTATAAAAACCAGCTACAATGGTGTAAAAGCACCCTACAAGAGGCAGAGGATCAGGTGTTATCCTCCATAGTACAGAATCCTACCATGCAGGAGAAAACAACAAAGAGAAGTCGAGAAGAATAGTCCCTTTGAGGGGCTAAAATTTTCAGTGAAGGCTTCAAAATCATGTATAGGAAGAAGGCCAAACTTAGTTCAAACCTAAGCCTCACCAAGGATTTAGACGAGGAGAACATTATTGCCACGAGAAAGCCACTTATTTCCTCATTAGTAGGTGACCAAGCTACACTCTCTCCCACTACGTCCACAAATTCACATGATCAAGAGCAGGTTATGAATACCAACAAATATACTACAGAGGAGACAGAGAAAAGTGTATTTGATATTTTTAAAAAGTTTAAAATGAGGAATGACACCTTGAAAATCAACACCTACAATCAGTTCTCGAAATAAGACTTCCATTTCTCAAAGTAGGTTGTTGTTAGCCTTCAATTTAGAGAGAGGTAAAATTCAAATGGCATTCCTGGAGGCACATGTTCCCCAACCCACGCCATCATTACACTACAAGAAGAAAACATTTGAGTTTGATGTAAAAGACATACATCCCATTGACCAAATGGAGATGCACAAGTAGACTCGGAAAATTATTTTTTCCAATTTCACTAACACTACTATTAGTTTTACTAAATTTCAGGTCACATTAGACAATGTTCAATCACAAATA
>APFE031197407.1:0-22676 GCA_000404065.3 Pinus taeda
GCGAATACCTTATAGTTTAGACAAAAACCCTGCTTGAATTGAATGGCTCGGTGGAGATAAAGAGTCATTTTATCTAATGCTGGTCAAATTAGACATTTCTTGAAAGCTCTTTCTCTGTCTCAAGAATGAAACGAATTAAAGAAAAATATTATTCATCCAGATGTAAGTAGTAAGGCCCAGAGATTACTAATTTTGATATTATTATTTTACGGTGTCAATTTGTCTATTCAGAATTTACAGGTACAAGAAACATTTGACCAAACCCAGACTTGAAACGTACCTGCTCGACTGATTTACATTATTTTTTTATACTATTTTATTTTAATTGTTGTGCAGGTTACTCGACATTTTCTGTTCCCTTCAACTCTGCTCTGTCCTGGGGCTTTAAAATACTGCTTCCAAATCCTCACAACAGAGGACCATACAGGTGTACAAATAAGTCAAGCTGAGGTAAATCTCCCATTGATTGTTTATACTCGATCACTACTCAAATTGTTACTGTATTTAGCAGATATCTGTCAAAAAGCAAAACGATACTATTAATTTATACCTAATACCCGCAGTCAGAAAGTGTTAGGCTGAAATAAGATAGATAGATGAAGTCATAACTGCGGGTTGATTACCAAATCCGTACACCAGCAGGATATAAAGTAAAATTACAAGATGTCACAGATTTGTCGTACTTTTATATTTCGTCTTGCAATCATTAGTTCTTAGATGAGCCTATGACTTCGGTCTGTTTTATTTTTCCCCGGACGAGCCACATCCTTTTTTCCTTCTATAATTCAGTTGGCCGTCCTGGGCGTTCTCATAACAAAATATCAACATGCTGGAATTAAAAATATGCCACTGCGTTTATATATAGAAAACAACATTAAAAATATATATAAAAAATATATCAAGATATTAAAAATTTCTACACGAAGTTTTTTTTTCCTTAAAATATCCGTCATGGAGCAAGTATCTTCGTAAAGAATGTCCGCTGACAAAGAAATTCTAAGCATGATTGGACTTAGATCCAGATTTTTAATTCTAAGTTTGCTTAGATCCAGATTAATCCCGTTGTAACTTGAATTTTTTAGATTAATCCTGCTATAACTTAAGAAGTTGAGAGACAATTATGTACAAGGAGGCTGTAGATATGAGTTTTGGAAGAAATCCTAGTGAATTTTTCATTGAGATTTATAACTTAGGTCAGAATAATCCAGAGTACTGCTTCCCAAATCTAAAAAATAACGCAAATTTCAGACAATTTTTCCAAGAAAATGATAATCTTTCACGCTGTTTTCAAAGATTTATACAAATAGCAAATATTTTACCCTAGGATACAAAATTACTCTGCTCAACAACAATTGCCAGAGAAATCAAACAATCGGATCGGTTTTTGCCGGACTTACAATTATAAGGCCGTTGAAATTTGCGCCGCAGAAAGCTAACCTGATCACCTGACTGTAAATTCCTTAATTCATCACTGACTGGCATCAACTGTAGGGAACGACGTGGTTGAAGGAACCGGAACATGGTTGAAGGAACCAGAACAATGTCCTGCCGAACTGGCCATTTACCGCGTGCAGAAACGCTGCCGCAGTTAACAACAACTCACTTATCTGTCATTTAAGACAGTTCACAGTACTCAATATCTGCAAGCGTTGCCTGGTTTTCTCCGCCACTGTTTCAAAACCCAGAAATGAAAACTAGGGACGGGATACCACACGGATGGTAATATGTCGGAACAGCAGCTGCAACCAATTCCTCCGAGATCAGGCCTGCTTTAAGCTTCAAGTTGTTTTCGAATGGCATTAGCTGCGCGTGCCCGACTGCTAAACTCTGAAGGGCAGGTATTTGTCATGGTTGTCCTGTGCCACGTTTCCCCCATGCATGAAATGTATACGCCATGCATAATATATGTTGACAACGCCTAGTCTATGTTGCAAAGTTCTATGTTGCCGAATTTGAATTAGAATAAACTAATATTTGTTTTAATTATCCGCCTCAAGAACGATTTACAACATTTATCTTTGCAATGTAGTCTCTAACACAGTTTAATAATGTACTTTTCCCCAATATTATTTTTATATCATACGACTTAATGCTCTATATAATTAATGCTTACATAACGCTGTCGCTCCAATCTATCCGGAAGCCCTTCTTAGTCGCTATCTCACTTGCCATCTAGCCTGACAATTTTGATAATCACATTCAGACAAATTAAAGTTTCCACGTTTTCAATTTGTTAAAAGATAATGGATTGCATAGTTGTATTTCCAACCCAGCAGGATGTCCTTGTCATTCACTGTCTAATCTGATTACTACGTCAGGTTTTCAATGTATCAAGAAATAAATAATTTGATATCCAAAACATATAGTCAGTACTTATATATTTTATTCTATCGATGACAATGACAAAAAATTATTCAGGAATTCCATTGAGTACATGACGAAATATAAGTCCCTCTATAATTATTTATACTCATATAAATAAAAAAACTATATTTGCTTTCGCTAGTCATCGTCGGTGCAGACATTGGATGTAATATATCATGTAGAGTTGATGGAAAACGGATAATAAGAATATACAATTGAAGAGTAGTACTGTATGCATAGCGGCGCAATCTACTTTTCGGCGAATGTTTTTCTACCTCACAGAAAAGAAATGGAAATTCAAGTACTCTCGTGCACTTCGTTGGCTTCATCTGTGTTATTTTCATGTTTATGATGATTTGGTATCTCGTAATGGATTATTTGACTGGAATAAGAGTAATTGCCAGTAGCAGACATACACAAGACAACAGCTCCATTATTAGAATCTTTCATTGCATTTTCAAATGGGCGAATTTCTACCTCACAGGAAAGAAATGGAAATTGAAGTACTCGCGTCTGCACACAAGGAGTTGATGACTTCTTTCATAGCCACATTAAACTTGACGGCATATTCGTTGAGATTCTGTTGGCAACCTCCATCCGTTGTCAGCACCCGCTGCAGTCGAATGCATCCGACGGGTCACCAATGCTTCTGAAGGCTGCACACAATCTCAGAAGCGGGATTAATGGCGTAATTTCAAAGGTAGACACTTCAAAAGATTGCATTGTGAAGTTCCCACGATACCCTTTTGTTTGTGGGGAGAGAGAATGTTGGCTACAGTCACTTACAGATGTCTTTCTGCTATGCAGCTGCACTATGAAGAACATTTATGTGCAATCAAAGTCACGCAGGACTTGCACCTCGCCACATCCGCAGCCACTCGAAGGTTTAACCAGGGCCTCCATGATAATACAATCTCAAGCTCGATAACCGGTGGACAAAAATACTTATCTCAGTGAATTGGACTGGACGGATTATCAAGTTACTAATTAAACTATTCGACAATACGGAGACTATGAAGTCAATTATTACTATGAGATTTCGGATCCAGTTTCCATCCTCTTCATAACATGCATTCTCGCCATAAGGAGCACCAAAGTTACATCCAGAATAAACTCCATCGCCTCTGTAATTCATGTTGCCGTACTTTTGTTCATCATTTGCAAAAACATCAAACTACTCAGATTTTATGCCTTATGGAGTGAAGGGCATTTTCACATCAGCATCAGTTCTCTTTTTTGCATATGCTGGCTTCGATGCAGTTGCAATGATGGCTGAAGAGACTAAAAATCCAGCAAAGGACATTCCTATTGGACTGGTTGGATCCATGGTGATCATCATTATTGTATACTGTCTCATGGCTCTGACATTATGCCTGATGCAAAGCTATCCATCAGCACCTTGTTCATATTCAGTCTAGTAGCCATAGCACTCCTTGTGAGGAGATACTACGATTTGGGCGAAACAAGCACTAAAAATATTCTGGCTATAATCATTGGATCCTCGGTTGCCACTGCTGTATACAGGGCTGTGCAGACGCATGAGCTAGCTTACGAAGCTGAGAATCTAGAACTGGCTCAGAGCATTGATGCCCGCGTCCCCTGAAACTGTTCTGCAATTTGCATTGGCGCTACGAAGCTCAGAATCTGGAACTAGCATTTTCCTCTGAAACTGTTCTGCAATTTGCATTGGCAGGGACTAGCTGCCCCGCAGCCATCCTTGTTTAAGTTTGTAAATATATATTGAATATGCTTTTAATCAGGTTTGAAATAATTTATATGTCTTCCAATATTTGTTAAAAGAGGTTTAAAGCAACAAATTGTGGATTAGACCTTGTAATTAAATATTTATTTAATTATAGTTTAAAATGTAATTATAAGTCTAGTTTTGAGTTCATAGTTTTGTATCATTTTTACGAGCTACCTTACTTCTTTAAACGAAATCTTCAATTTTATTTTATTTTCAATATCATTAATATATGTCTTTCAAAATATTGGCATATGATTATAATGATATGAGTTATAATTAAATGTAATTTTATAAAAATAAATTGTGTTAAGTAATTTTTTATATTATAAGGTAAGGTAGGGTATCACATTTTAGAATAATATTAAATATATTATAAATAGCATATGCCTTTTAAATAATAGTTTATTATGATAACAAAGATTTGCATTGTTAATGTATAGATGAAAAGTGTTTAGAAATATATGATTATATTTAATAATTATTCAATTTTTGGTTAAAGATAATATAGAAAAGATGTGTTTATCCTTCATTAATATCTTTTAGGAGATTATCCCATTTATATGGTGTTAATCTTAGAAGGTGATGAAATATTAAACGTGATAATATTTTTTTCTTGATAAAATTCCACCCTTTGAAGCTCAAAATATAATCACGTTAAAATGGAAAGGAGAGATAAGTTAATAACATAGAGTTTTGAATTTGATGTAGTTATATTGTTTGAATAGAGGTGGTGTTTGTAAATATGTTAGTTGGGATGATGATTCATCATGTCACTTATTATGATTAGTAACTTAAAGAGAAAATAGAAAATTGAGGATTATTTTTATCATAATGCAATAGAGATCACTAACCTATGTAAAAGTGTTTTTTATATGTGATTTGCATGAAATATATAATGAGTTAAGGAGAAAAGGGTTTGACGACACTAATTGTTACCTTTTTCCTAGTCATGTCAATATTATTTGACACCCTTTAAACTAGAAAGCCCTGTTAGGCAATAGACAACTTAGGGTGATGAGCTAGATTTCATTCAAATTTTTTGATATGGCAAAATTTCCTTAAATCAGTATTCTAGAATTATAGGGATAATGTTAAAATAATTTAAAAGAAATTTAAAAAAAACTTTTTTAAATATTAAAAAAAAACATCAAAAAAAATGAAAAAAAACAAAAAAACACGTAATAATAATAATTATAGTTAAATAAATTTAAATTAAAAAAACACACACACCACACACACATTAAAAATAATAATAAATTAAAAAATTAAAATTGTCCACAAGGTATTAGATAGACGGTGATTTGGTGCTTTGTTAAGACACTCCTTGATGTGAAGTCATCGGTACAATTCCCTGCCCCGATCGGGGTGATATATTAGACATGATGAAGATGTAGCCTTGCCAAGCTTAAAAAAAAAAAATTACCCTTTACTCTGGAGACTCAGATATCCTCAAAAATAGGTCATACTTCTTATTGTACCTCCGTAGATAATTCTAGGTTAGGAATTATGCCAAAGCATCTAAAATGTTTTGTTGGTTTTTAAATTTTTTTGGATGACCAAAGCTCTAAACTGCTTGAATAGGTGCAGTTTTTAATTACTTATGATTAAATAGAAGGGTTGATTCTTCACCTCTAAAAGTAATTTAGCTTTGATTTAGATGTGCAAGGTTGAAACTTTAGAAACTTAATGAATTGTTAAACATCAAATAGATTAACCATCATATACAGTGGATGCAAGTAAAATACTTTTACAGCCAAACAATATATGTTAAGAAACTTAAGGGAAGATGACAATTTATTGATGTAGAGGAGTTAAATCAAACAGACAGTTTAATCAACTAATCTTTGTAATAGATTATAACTTCATGGGGGATTTCAGAAAAATTGAAACTCAATATTATCTTATCCAAAGTTCCCATAAACTTCAAAACATATCCAGATAAAACAGAGTGAAAAATAATAACAAAGAAAGACTTACAGGAACACAATTTTTTTGAAATGAGTCCAGAATCCTTTCATTATTTCATAAATAACTTTGAAGGATACAAGTCTGCTCAAAAGTCTATCAAAATAGTTCAACCATTTCTAAGTCTTATTTCTATGTACTTATAGATAAATATTACATCTAAGGTTGGATTCCAAACTAGATATAATTACAAAAAACACCCATATTTCTAAATATAGAGGAAACATAAGAAAATATGTTGGAAAATGTTGTGTTGTTGAGGCTATGTAGGAATCAGGTAATGACAGTTGCTGCTTTTCTAAAATGTTGGTCCTTTTATGCTAAAAATCTTACACTGCAATTACACTTCATTCGAAAAATTCTAGCAGCCAGACCCACCTTTCTTCACTTGGGATAGAAAATCCAATCATATTCCTGAATCTTTCATCCACCTCATTGTAAGTGTCAAACATAGGTTTATTTACAAAAAGGTGGTGAACTTCATGTTTGATATTCAAATCAAATTATATTCCCTATATGAAAGCTTCACCACTGATAACAACTTTGACTTTTGCAAATTTGGAGGCATAAGCACCTATGTTACATATTTGTTCTTGATAGTTTTCTAATGGGATCAATTTTCCATTAGAAATTCTGAGTTTAGGCAAGCCCTTTTCCTGCAACATAATGAATTTCTTCTTGAATATCTTGATCTACAATTCAAGATACTTGCATTTGTTTTCTAATTATATCATCAAATTATTCTTTGTCAAGACCCTCTTGACCTCCATGATTGTTGTTGTTCTTTTTGGAATATTGAGGTCTCAAAGTTCCTCCCTGGTTTTGGAATTTATTAGCTTGATGATATTTTGTGCTTCCTCCGACCTGTGTTCCAAATCCAACTTTGAGTTTTCTATGGCTGCCTTGACTCTATGTACAAGTTCCTCCTGTTTAAAAGTAATTTGTATGGAAGGCCACATATTTGTTATATTTTCATTTATATTCTGCCAAATATTATTTTTAGCTTCAGCTAACAATTGGATTACAAAGGATTGATCTTCATATTTTTGCACTTGTTGCATGAGTTTATAATTTTTCTGCAATTCTAACAAATATGCATTGTCAATTTTGAGTTTACTCTCCTCCATTTTAGCAAATTTTGTTCACATTTTATCCTTTTCTAACTGAAAATTTGATAATTCCTCTAGAGCTTTAGTAAGCTCTTCTGTGGACTCTGACATTGTAGTCCTCGCCGAATATTTTGTCTTTATACCTGTGCTCGATGTAGATACCCCTGCTACTTCCCACTATTGTTTTTCTTTCAACAGTGCTTCCATAGCTTGCTCCATCTTTTGTATCTGTGCATTCTGCTCCACCACTATAGTAAAATGTTTCTCTTTTTCCAGTTCTATATTTGCAAACTCTTTAGCTTGAGGATGATTTGTGGAGGGCATCTTCAATTTCTTCCTCAATGCTTGGATATCTGCGCCATTATTTTTTATTATCTATTTTGTTGCTTTAACATTTTTAGGATCATGTCCTATCGTTATGACCGAATCCTCCAGATATTTGATTCTAGTATCCTTTGAAAATGAGGATATTTTTTCAATCTTTAATTGAGAGTTCATATTATTTAAAGATGACTTTAACTTAGAAACAGTCATGCCTGAGCTAGTGAGTGATGACAAGATGAGCTCCCATGTCTTCTTATGTAGATCAAACTAATCTATTTCATGTATTTTCTTAGTGTCAATAGAAAAGATGGAGGCTTTATAGTCTTCAGCACTCTTCAGGGCTAGTACTAGAGGTTCCACGAAAGCCATTTGAAATTTTCCTTTATCTGCATCAAATGCAGAAAGTAGTATATGTTGGGTTTGGTTGTTTGCTTCCAAAACTCAGAGTAAGTAGAAGCCTTCAGAACTTGATTATTCAACTTTATTTCTCTATATCTGGAATAATTACTATGTTGGGTAGAAACCTATGAACTAGTAGATACTGGAGATTGGACATTTCCTTCCACAGTTGGTGATTTTACTATTTCTTCTACTTGAGTAGAAGTAATAGGTGTCCATGATAAGATCATGTGGTTGGTTGCTCTATGTTTCCTTCATCTACAGTTTCATCTTGAATAGTAATTATTTAAGATCTAAACCGAGGATAAATTGGAGAATATAATTTTTTTAGTAGCTTGGGATCCTTCTTCTTCCTTTTAAAAACAATAAACTTTGCATCTATATTGTCAAAGTCTATAGGAGACAATGGTTATCTTTCTTTTTTATGCTCCTCTTTAGAAATAGGTGTTGGCATGGATGAATGAGTGACCAGTCGTTCTTCGGCTTCCTATAAAGTACCTTCTATTCATTCTTCCTGATTGGAATATTGCTCAATCTCAGGTCTCAATGTGTGTGCATAAGATGTGTGTTTCTGCCCCAGCCTAAGTTTAGAAATAATACCTTGAGGATCATATGACCAAGAGAAGGTGAGCTTGAACTTCATCGGACTTAAGATTGTATCTATTTCTTTTGCAGCAGCTTTGGTATCGATAATGTATGGTCCTATGTGTGCTTTGAGCTTAAATTGTGCCTTCTTCTTGTAGGAGACAAAGTGCACTTCATCCATGTTTAACATCTGCCTATTGTACTCCAATGAAAAAATCCTAATAGGTACAAAATTTGGCAATCTGTATGAAGGCAATTATAATCCATAAACTCTGATTTCGATGTAGTTATGGTATAAATACCAGTATTCCACTCTGTCCCGCTCTAATAAGTGCAAAAACATAGTGAGGTATAGGAATTCTGATCCATAAAATCTGATTTTGGTGTAGTTCTAGTATAAATACCAATCTCCCACTTTGGCCTACTCTAATAGGATTTTTGGAGAGATCCTGGGAATGACGTCATTTCTTAAAAAACATAGTGAGGTATACAAGAATTTGTCAATAAAATCAGTATAGGAATACTCCTCTGAGTTATTTCTAATCAGAGAAGTCCAGTGAATCACTGAGCAAGGATTACCTTCACTATCATTTTTCTGTAAATGAAATTTGAATTTAAACAGTGACTGATTGTATTTGAAAAAAACCTTCTTCTTTGTAATTAACCAACTGTTCATGGATTTCATTAGCTAAAAATTGACTATAGTTGAAAAGTAGAGGAGTTTGTTTACCAACTGCAAAAGTGGATAGAATTCCTAATATTATCTCATCTACCCATTGATCAGTATAGTATCCAAGTAGTCGAGTTACGATGGAAATGACATGCTTTGACATATCAGGAAAGATAGAAGTTGGATATGGGGGACTAGTCCTAGGAAGCTTAGCATTCTCAAGGAGGAAAGATTCAAATATTTGGGCTCTCTGAGGGAAAGTGTGTTTGTTATACAATTCCATTAGGATTTCAGCAAAAAAACGGTGATGGGAAGGCTCATATTTAATTTTTTGGGCTTGGCAAATTCTTTCAGGAGAAACAGTGTAGATAACTTCATTACTTTGGGAAATGACGACCCTTTGACTAGGTAAATACCTAAAGTGACACCATACAGAAAATTTAGGGGAGAATTGAGTCTGGGGGAAAGGAATTGTGGGAGAAATGATTCCTAGATGCTTAATTCATCACTCTTAGCCAAATAATTCTTATCAGCCCAATTATGTAGTTCATAGAGGTTGAATTTTGAAATGGTTTCTGTGATTTTATGTTGGGTATCTACTAAAGGGGATTTATTGAAGTCTGGGACTAGAGGAATAAGGGGATTGTTCTCTATGGCCTTTCTCTTTCCCTTTCAGTTTGACATTATTGAAAATGAGAACCAGGTACAAACAAAAAAATATTAAAAGACCTTTTACAGGAAAATTCTGATGGAAAAAGGTATGAGAAAAAGGTTACCCGCGAAAGTTGTCGACTGTACACAGGGAGCATCACTGTTGAAAGTTGACAATTGGCGGCAGAGAGTTATTTTTTCTGAAGGTTAAATGGCAAGAAAAGGAAATGAATAATTGGCATTACAGGTTTTTATATAACAGGTAAATCGGGTGCATAACGGCCAATTAAACATCTGTAGAGTGGGGAAATAATTGATAAAACGGATCAGTGGTGGGAATAAATGCGTCAACGTTTATAAAATTGCATAGGAGATTTTGAATCCTTAACAGATAAGTGACATGGAGGAATGGTGATGTGGTAGGATAGGTGGAAATAATTGAGTGGCAAGAGGTAACGGCTATGTGGCAGAACATAAGTGGTGGAGGAGGAGACACTTTGTGGGATATGGTTAGCGAAAGATATAGTTGTTAGCAAGAGTAGAGGTGTTATTTTTGGGGGATGTCGGTGGTTTATGGTATTGGGAGGTGACCCCCAAAATCTTTCAATATTTGCCACGTATGCTCAATCCGTTTGAGTGGAAACCACTCCCTCTCCCCCCCAGCCCCTCATGATAACTGTCGGGAGCATTGGGGGTGGGCGAAAAGGCTCATCCAACGTAGATTTCGGCGGAGTGAATCACGGTCATTTCTTCCAGCACAGATTTTATTTGCATGCGACAACATTATTTTTTCATATTCTAACTCTATAAAATGTTGTAAAAACATCAAATAAATCAAATATCCAAAGTTTTAACTTATAAACAATTTAATATTTCTAAATCTTATAGCGTCATTTAAATGTGCAACATTAATTTTATTATTTTCTAGGGATTTCATTTCCTTTTTTTATTTTTCTCAATAATTTCATTTTTTCAATTTCATTTTTTATCCCTTTTCATTTTTTGACATATAAATTAAAATGCATAATAATGTTACAACATCGGCTCCATCTAGGGACTGCATTTCCCTGTGAGATGTCGAGAACATGCAAATCCATGTGCCTTCTCTTTGGGCTATGGAGTGTTTTCTGTGGAAATTACACTTTGCCATGAAAATATAAATAATACCATAAATGTACAATGAATTATGGTTGTAACATCTTTCAGTACTGAATATAGTTCTTGAGATATTGTCCATTGACAGGCAATGTAGAGTATGCTCCTTCCAAGTTCTGCAGAATGAAAGTATTGTTTCCTTTAACCTCTACAATGTTGAATGGCACCAACCAGAGATTATTAAATTTACCATGTTTGCCATTTTATTCTCTTTAGGAATCCCATTTCAAAACTAAATATCCTTCTCTAAAATCTCTTTCTCTGGATTTCCTATCAAACAAAGTTTTCATCTAGTTCTGATATTGATGAAGTTTGTATTGAACTTCATCTCTATCTTCATTCAATTCTATAATATGATTAATTATTCTAGAAAAATCATCAGGTTCTTCATTTGTCTCTTCTAAAAAATTCATGACAGGGAAAGCTAACTGTATAGGAAGAATAGCCTAAGTTCCATAGACAAGCTGAAAATGGGATTTAACTGTTGCTATTTTGGGTGAAATTTTGTTGGCCCAAGCTGCATGCTTAATATGATTGTCCCAATTTCTCTTATGATCTACAAGTACCTTTTTGATCACCTTTACTAAACTATTATTGGATGACTGTTCCAAGTCATTCCCTTGAGGGTAGTATGGGGTAGAATGATGTAATAAAATATGATATTTCGAGAAAAATTCTATCATTTTAACACTACTAAATGAATGGTCATTATCTATAACTATCTGTTGAGGACAATCAAATCTAGATAATATGTTTTCCTCAATAAATTTAATGACAATAGTATCTGTAGCATTTTTTACTGGGATAGCTTCTACCCACTTTGTAAAATAATTTGTGGCCGTTAAGATCCATCTGTGTTGATTGTTGG
The DNA here is from genome assembly GCA_000404065.3 of Pinus taeda. Taxonomy (NCBI): domain Eukaryota; kingdom Viridiplantae; phylum Streptophyta; class Pinopsida; order Pinales; family Pinaceae; genus Pinus; species Pinus taeda. Next base: position 11,838 of record APFE031197407.1, read on the forward strand.
ATGTTGGATGTATCTCTCCAATGAAATCTAGTCCCCACTATAAGAAAGGTGCCTGGATCAAAACTGGGACAAGGGGGAGTGTTGCTAATCTTTGTTTACCAGCAAAAATCTGACGTGTAATGTAGCTCGTGACCTTCACTCCACCCTGTGAAAACAACTTTGACCAATATAAACCTTCTCTCAAAATCGTGTGTGTTGTTTCTCTCCAAGCATAATGACCCCCGCATATTCCTTCATGAAATTGATCAATAACACCTTCTATTTCACTCTCAGTTAGGCATAGAGGTAAGATATTTAAAGGATCCTTGCAATACAAGTTGGCATTAATAATACAATACTTCATAGCCTTTAATCTAAGAGTTATGCACTAGTTTTTTATGAAATCAAGAGGATAGTACTCAAAATCACAAAGAAAGTGTACAATATCATCATACCATTCAAATAACAGGAACTTTTCCTCAATATGAATTGGAAGAGGAGTTGATTCTATAGAAGAAGAAGGTTCTTGTGGATTCTTCTCTAGTGAACTAGAGGAAGGTTCTTGTGGATTCCTCTCTGGTAAACTAGAGGAAGGTTCTTGTGGATTCTTCTCTAATGAACTAGAGGAAGGTTCTTGTGGATTATTCTCTCCTGATACCTACATGATAGTATTTATTCCAAGAACTTTTCAGTTAGATTCAGCCAAAAACTTGGCTAAACCTTGTCATTTGACCAACTTGGTGGATTTCATGTCTAGATCAAATTCAAGAATTTTATCTATCTATCTACCTTTCTTACCATCTGTATCAGGTTGGGTCAAAACAGTTTTGACAACATTGTTCGAGACATAGGCAGTAATAGGGGAATGAAGGACATAAATTCTAAAAGCTTTTAGAGCTTGTATAAGGCATAGGCTTGTTTTTCAATAATGTCATATTTTAGCTCTACATATCACATAACTTTATTAAATAAGGCAATTGGTTGTTCATCTTGGTTATCATTTTTTTGCAGTAAAACAACAACTAAAGAGGTATAAGAGACAAAAGAGAAAATGTTGAAAGGTCTTGTATAATCAAGGTTGGCTAGTACTGGGGCTTCAAAAATGGCTTTTTTAATCTATGTGAATGCATATCTATCTTGCATTGCCCATTTAATCTCATGATATTTCTTTAACATGTTAGTAATATCTTTAATAATTTCATCATAGTTTGGTATAAATATCCTTAGAAAATTAATCTTTCCTAAAAAATATTGAATTTCCTTTTTATTTCTAGGGAGACTGGTCACCTCAATAGTTGAGACTTGTTTTGGATCAATCACCACTCCTTCTTTCGAGATAATGTGGCTAAGTAACTTTCCTTCTTTTATGGTAAATAAAGATTTCTTTGGGTTGAGCGAGATTCTGAATTTTCAGCACCTATCAAAAACCTTTCACAAGTGCTTTAAGTGATTTTCACCAGAGTTTGAAAACACAGTTAGATCATCCAAATAAATAACAACAAACTTATTGATTTAACTAACAAAATCTAAATCCATTGCTCTTTGAAATGTTTCTCCTGCATTGGTTAAGCCAAATGGCATCCTAGCATACATGAATGTACCTGAGGAAGTTGTGAATGTTGTTTTTTCTCTGTCTTCCAGAGATACCAAAATATTGTTGTATCCATAGAAACCATCTAGCAAGGAAATTCAATTAGAACCTGAAACTCTTTACAGTAATTGATCCATTTTAGACAATTGGTAATTTTATTTTAAGGATGATTTGTTCAGATTCCTAAAATCTGTACACAATCTAATTTCACCATTCTTTTTCCTTACTGGAACTAAATTTGCAATCGACTCATAATATCTAAGAGGAACAATAATATTGGCATCCAACAACTTCTTTAGTTCTTTCTTTATGATCAAAAGTAAAATTACATTAATTCTTCTTAATTTCTATTGGAATGGTTTGGCTTCTGGTTTTAAAGGGATTTTATGCTTAATAATATTTGTATCATAAGTTTTGAACTCATCATAGGATGAGGAAAATACATCTTTATAATGCTTTAAGAGATTGATATACTTGTATTTTATATCCTTGGGTAAGGATGTTGAAATTTTCACATTCTTCATTTCTTCATCAGTTCCAATGTTATAGCCTTCTACATCCTCTTGTGGCGTTTAATAACGAATTTTTTAAAACATCATTATGATCAAAAATCCTTTCAAGAGTGATTAGACCCTTGGGAATGAAATTATTTGGTAATTGAAGGATATTGTGATCAACTCTCTTGTTATTTAATTGTGATTATTCATTTTCCTGAGTTGATTTATGATCAATAATTTGTTCTTCCTCAATTTGCAAAGTTGAAAAATCATCAACTGCTTGCAGGAAAATCTTCAATTTTTCATCATCTTCAAACACTTTCCAGGATCGAAGGCCTATATTTTACCTGAAATTGATATGGGAGTTGCGTTGGATCATGAGTTTTAAAGGAGCTTACAGAAACTGCTAAAGAGTTTGCATAAATGTTCTCATCCCTGGGATTCTTGTGATGTTAAAAGCTTGGAAATAGTTTTCTATAGAATCTCATACCTCGTTTTGGTAAGACCTAAGCCAAGGATGTTTTACTTGGCATAGATTCCTTGTTTAACAATTAATTCTGAGTCACTGAAAACACTTAAAGTTTGAACTTTTAGACTTTTAGTTAACTCAAGGCCTAAAAGCAGGGCTTCATATTTTGCTACATTATTAGTAACATCAAAGTCTAACTTAAAGGATTGGGTTATGCTTTTTTTATCTAGAAAGATTAATACAATTCCTACTCAATCCTCATCTTTAAAAAAAAACCATCAAAGTATAACTTCCACATATCAATTTTTATACATTTAGTTTTGTTCACAATCTTTTCAATGATAAGCTAGGGACTTTGGATATCATTAGATGACAATGTGAAGCATCCAAAATCTTGATCAACCGCATAAATCGGATGATTTATTGCTTGATCAACCCAACAAATAGTTTTAATGAATCTTACCTCTCTGTATAACCTAAGGTGTCCACCCCCATATATAGGAATAGTAGCATAGGACATGTCCATTTGTAGATTTCCCCTTAATTTGGCACACTGCATGATCTTTATAACATCATTCCAAATTTGGGAGGAATATCTATGACTACAATGTCTAGTACTACACTTTTTACAAGGATTTGTACTAAAGTTACAACTAGGTATTTTATCAGTCCAAGACAAGGAACTTTCTTGGAGTCAAAGGTGTATAAATCATGGTAAGGATTTGTAATTTGCAATTGTAATTGATCCATGATTACTTTGGGAATAAAATTGTGAGAGGCCCCAAAGTCTAACATGATACAGATGTATAGAATAAAATCATGAACTTTGAGAGTGGCGTAAAAGGGAGGAATGTTCTCCTCAATCATGTTAGAACTAGGACTAAAAACCACTCATGGTTTTTCATCATGTAAACTGATCACGTCCCCATTAGAATCTATACTCGATGATTGAATCCACTTTGATACTTGGTTTTTATATTCTAGGTTTTTAGAGAGTTCAGATATTGGAACAGAGATTTTGACTCTCTATAAATTTTTTTCTACATTGAAAATTGTTGCAATATTTTTTTGAAAAGTATTATGTTCATTGGGTTAGGTTAATGGTAGAATCAAAGTTGTTTGGGTTTCAGTAGTTTTTACAAGAGCCTCATTAATTGTAACATTCTTGGCTGGACAACTAGGGCCTGGTCTAGGCCTCAAATCATACCTTCTATTTAATTCTTCTATAAGAAACTCTAAGAAGGCTTGATATTTAGAAACTGGTGAAGTTTCTTGATTTTGGATTAAAGCTTGATCATTGGAAATTGGAATTATAGCATTATGTTGTGATTGATCATCAAAATAATTTATGTCATTAGTAACTAAGGGTCCAATTTCTTCAGGTTCTTGATCATCAATCATCAACGGTAGTTGAATTTATTTATGACGGTTGGGTCTTTGTAATATCTCGGGCTGGAAGGTATTTTGTACTGAGATTGAGGCCTATTTGGTGTTTGTTGAACTAATCTAAGTTATGTTTAAATATTTGAAATCCTATTTGAAATATTTCTAAGGAAGTGGTTTCATCAATTTTGTGATCCTCAATTTTGCTTTTAGACGAAGAACCTCCTTCTTCCCTAGCTTTCATTTTCCTTTCATGTTTTTCAACCTTTACTTTGAGTTTAGCTTAGGCTAATCTATTTTCCTCAACCTCAATAGAATTGGTATGCATGTCTGTTAGGCCTACAGAATTTCTTTCTCTGAGGATAACTGCAAATTCATCATCAAATCCTTTAGAGAACCTAAATTTGGCAGCAGCTATGTTAGGTCCCTATAATACTAGTGATTCCCCCACTACTATTGTCATTGTAACCCTTATTGTTATTATTGTGCCCTTATTGTCCCCATATTGTTATTAGTGTGATCCATAGTGAAGAAGAATCACAAAGCCATATAACCATATGCACAAAAAATTAACACACAAAAATTAAACTGGCGAAAAAAGCAAAGAGCCATCATGTGGTCTCTCATGCTCATGTAATTCACATAATTCAAATAATTTAATAATACATTTAAATATATGAGTAAGTGGTCTTAAGATAGTGCATCTATCTTAGACTCACTTGGTTGAGACAAATTCTCAAATTACACACTAATTTAGGAGAGCTTGTTGGAGAGAATCTCTCATCCAAACTGGACTCCTTAGTTTGAGGAATTCTCATGATTTTATTTATTTAATTTAATAATTGGATTTATTATTGATTTTTAAGAGAGTGAGGCTAACATTCCCCCCCTCAATGATAAATCTAAAACGAACATGGAACCATCTTCCAAGTTCTCAAGTTGATCCTCAAAAAACATTTTCCTGAAAACCGCCAAAGCTGGATGTTGAAGAAACTACAATATGAAGAGACCATGAGTCAGTTGCATGACTGATTCATCTCTAAATGTTGCTTGACAACTCCATCATGTGCCAAGCCACAAAAGGATCCAACTGTCCTTTGCTCGAAAACAACATCCGGTGTCCACTAACACAATTTGATGAACACCCACTGGCGTATTTGCTGATGATGATCGCCCACTGGCTGATGAAGATGCCCACTAGCTGATTTGTTGATGTTGTCAAGACTTTTAGTCTGATAACCACTTGCCAATTTCATTGACATTTTCCCCCCTTTGTCAGCTGAAAGGAGAGGCAATCTTCTCCAAAATATATCTGAACGCCCCCCTTGTAGGTGGAGGAGTATTTCACTGGTATACTCCCCCGTTTAACTACACGAGAGTACCATCTTCATTTGACTATTAGCTGCAATATGTGTGAGTGAATCCGATTGTGAAACTTGTACAAACTTCTGGTTGTAGATGACCATTCCCAGGGATCAATCCATGAATAATTTATGTTTAATCTGGCAGGTTGGTCATGTTTGCAGCATTTCTCTTATGAATGATTATGCTTGCCACAATGGCTACAAGGATGGAGATCAAAACATTGATTTTCCAGATGACTGGTTCTTTGACAATGAGAACATTTCGGTTTGTCTACAACTTCAGTTTGTGTGCATTGACGTCAATCTGCAAGTTGCTGAGAACTTGTTGAGGTGATTTTTTCAAGTAATCCGGCAGTGACGAACTAAATGGGCTTTGAATAATCATGGATATGTAAGTTGTAGTTATCTTTGACATATCCTAAGCCGTGTCGATTTCGATTACTTTGAATTTCTTCCCATGGCTTGATGATGGGTTTGGAAGAAATTTGAACTGGAACAACTTCAACACTTGAAGCTGGTTGGATGAATGAAGTCGAATGATCAGCTGTCTCTAGATTGGTCAAAGACTTGGAAGCAACACGCTTCTCTTGCAACTCATTTCTCTGCAATTGTAACTCCAGTTGAAGGAACTCAATCGTTTCATGTACGTGTTGAATATGCATTTGAATGTCAGCAAGAGTGATTTTGTTGATTTGTACCATGTCTTCAGCAGTTGAGAGGATCAAATTGTTAAGAATATTTAACAACTGAATGCTTTTCACCATGTGAACTTGTTGGAACTCACACTCACTTGCTTTTAATATTTGTTGGATTTTTAGAAATCGCTCGCTTAATGTTTGGTTGATTGTTGCACACTCACTTGAACTTGTTTTAACAATTGATTGCTTCAACTCACACTTGCTTTCTTTCACGCTCGCTTTATGCTTGCTTCAATCAGTTTTAGGCTCACTTGATGTTGAGATATTGCACTTGCTTCACACTCTTGATTAATCAAAAGAAAGGTGTCGAATACTATCGAAAATGCACCCAAGGGAAATGCTTACAATGAATTAAATGACTCAGTTAAAATACAATGGATTCACTTGGTTTAATTGATTCCCTATCAATTCAAAGCTTGGGTGTCGGTTTCAACCGAGAATGCACCCTTACAATTCAACTGAATTTGAATTTGATTATAGTTCAACTTACAAATTATGATTTGCAAGTTACAGTTTTGTATTGAGCTTATTAAATAAATGGTGCAAGTGCAATTTCCAAAATAATTGTTGTTGAATGGCTGCAAAAAATTGTTGATGTAGATGACAGCTTGATTGGATGTTGATGTAGAAATGTCATTGACAGCTTGATTATGTATTGTTGCTTCTTGATTGTTTGTAGTTTGCTTGATTACATAAGCTTGAATGTAATTGATTATGTGCATCAAATTCGCTAATTTGTTGTGTGCTACATGTGTACCATATTAGAAAGATACCACATGAAGGTTAGTGTCAAAAATTAGACACGAAACAAAAATAATATCAAGAAGCATGCGCCATCACAAACATGCTCACAGTGTACCTAAGATCCCCTTATTCAATTTCAAGCAGATCTAGGACACAATCACCATAAAAAAATATATGTTTTTATTAAGTATTGAGTACATAAAAAATCAAATTCACCCTTATAACTCCATTGTTGACACGGTTTAAGTAATGTTAATACAAATCTCTATCTTCAAAGTTAACTTCATTTTCCACTCCACTTAACTTTCACATCAACCCTCACTTTTCTCACTTGACATTGTAACTTCTCAATTACAATTTTAACTTTGACTTGACTTTGAAGTGAACTTAAATTATCTCAAAATAAAACATTACTTTGGATTACAATAATGACCTTTCCTTTTAAAAAGAAATTTGAAATCACTTATCACTCCAAAAAAGTATTTTCAATTCTTTTAATCACCCTTTAAAATTATTTTACATGCTTCCATTTCCGTTGCAAACAACACAACAACATGTATTATATGAGTTAATTTACAAAACAAGATGACCTACATATATATCAACAGATTGAATGAGAAAATATATTTGTTGATACCATTCCAGTTTACATGGTTGTCGCTCAAGATTATTTTGAAGCGATTTAGCGGGCAACATGTCGTCTGCAATACGGGATAATCTGGTGCGAATACGAGTCCAATAATTCTGCAGGCATCCTCTTTGTGGCATCTTCAGGCACAAGGAAGAGCTTTGAATTTAATATCCTAAAAAAGATTGATCCATCGCATTAGCTGCTCCATTGGGCGTTCTTCCTATTGTCGGGCCTGCAACAAATCAACATTCATTTATTGGAGATATTTTAATATGTTGTATGTTGATGGTTTACTATAGGAATCTCTAGGCTAGCTTTCTTTGCACTTGTATTTGTTGCTGCACCAGATACCAATTTCACCTATATCTAATTGTCAGGCCTCTGAGTTCCAATCTAGACCCCAATCAATTTGTCTCCATCTATGTATGTGCATAGACAATCTCTTTTTGTGGTTGCGTTGAACGTCACAGGCTCCTATTTTCGTTTAGTCAGTAGTGGACTAACATCTTCCATAACGTAAATGCTATCAAATTTCTGGAACTAGTGCATGATACTTCATAACCCAAATCTCTACAAATTCATATCATAGTCCATGCACCCTCCAATGCAGGTGGAAACGCCTTGCTACTGTGATCCTTTTAAATTTTACAACTTATGTATATAAAGTTATACTCACCATTGGCCTTTATGCATTTAAAAATAGATGATAACATACCATAGGAGTTTTTTTCACAGTATAGTTTGATGATCACCCACAATGTGCAATGATCCTTCAAAAGAAACACAGAGATGTTAATTGATCCAACGCGTCTAGGCATCAATGCAGAGATAATCTTTTACGCACATCCATTAAACAGGTTCACATGTTGTTAGCCTAGCAAACGGTCATAGACTCTGAATTTAGCCTCAAAGACACCAGCATGGGCAGCAACATTCAGGAATCGAGAATTTTCTCCATTAGCAACGTTTTCATCGCTTTCACCTCTTCTCAGTTGTGTTTTGTTATAGTTTCCCACTTTCTAAATCAGGAGCATGTTTGGATATTTCTTTGATTAAGGCAGACTGCGATAAGGCCTTTTTGGCATTCAAGAGACGAAGCCATAATAAATCCCTGAGGGCTCATGAAGGAAGCATGTGTACGGAATGATAATTGTGCTCTATTGCACCGTTTGCAGGGTACGATTAGTATGAAAAGAGTAGCTCTTATCGAGGATCCGAGTGTGAAACAACGTCACAAGAAAACTGCAACTGAATTTGCGATCCAATATAGTTTTGGTTAATTCCAATGAGGAGACTTTCAGAGGATCCCGTGCAGCTGCACCTATTGTAGAACAAGCGACCTAATGAGATTGAGAAAAAAAATTATTAAAACCCCTGAAGGACATTAGAAATAAATTGAAGTGTGGGTTACTGTAGCAATATTACTGCAACAAAGGAATGATGTCCCAACATCAAATTATGATGATAAATCAAGTCAACTTTCCAATGGGAACCACCGTGGAGAATGAAGGAAATTGAAAAATTTGTGAATGCTTTGATACCACATGAAGAAGAATCAAAAAGCCATATAACCATATGCACAGCAAATTAACACACAAAAATTAAACTAGTGGAAAAGGCAGAGAGCCATCATGTGGTCTCTCATGCTCATGTGATTCACATTATTCAAATAATGTAGTAATATATTTAAATACATGAGTAAGTGGTCTTAAGATAGTGTGTCTATCTTAGACTCACTTGGTTGAGACAATTTCTCAACTTACACACTAATTTAGGAGAGCTTGTTGGAGAGAATCTCTCATCCAAACTAGACTCCTTAGTTTGAGGAATTCTCATGATTTTATTTATTTAATTTAATAATTGGATTTATTAATGATTTTTAAGAGAGTGAGGCTAACACATAGAAACCCACTATCGTTATTATTGTGCCCTTATATTATTACTATTAGGTCAGCTTGATTATATTGTGACTCCTTAGACTCCTATAGGTAGAAGGGAGGTTTAGTCATTTGTATAATCCAAGAATTGTTCATTTGTGTAATGTAAAGGAGGTTTCCAACTCAAAGAGGCTTATTTCTAAGGTGCTTATCTATCATTTCTATCTTTTTGTGAGCTAGTTTCATAACATTTGGTATCAGATCTTTGGATTCTAGGGTTTCGCTGCTCCAAACAGGTCATCGTGGAATTTTTGCTATAACTTTTTTTTTACAATGTTTCAGAAGCTAAAAACAAAAACCCATTTGAGCCGAAATTATTATCAACTATGAGTCTAAATTTCAGAGCTTGTCTCGCTATATTTTCAGAGATATGATCTGAGGAAGTTAGGGTTTTTGAAGACTCATGAATTACATTCCAAACAAGTGGCCTGGGGAAAATTATCATAACTTTTTTTCTGAGCATCAAATTGAAATTTCATAAGAAGCTTCAGAAAGAGGATGGCCTTTAGTGTTTTGTAAATCCATTTTAGATACTAAGGTCGAAAAAGTGACACGTGGCACTTCGTACAAGTTTGCTCTACTGAACTAGCCTATAATCAGGCCATCGTGGGAGATTTGGCATCTCTTCCTTGGAGAATCCAATATTGATCTGACTTGCAGGGTTAGAAAGAGGACTCAAAGTGCTACTGCAAGACATGATTTCAGATATTCAAGATCCGTAGTTACAGAGATACAATAGATTCAATATCGAGTTATTACAAAGTGAAAAAAAGGTGTGTAGTTTTTTTTAAATTTTGCATAAGATTGGTTTGAAAAATTAGTTTGAAGGAATTCAAAGGGAATAGTGAAGAATTATTAACATTAATTGATGCCCAGAAGAAATAAAATGGAAACACCTAGTAAGAAACCTGAAATCTCTAGCATGACTCATGAAGAAGAGGAAGGAATACAACATGATATATCAAAATTACAAGACCAAGTACAACAAATTTCATTCTCACAAAAAGTAATTGAAGCCAAGATGAATGGTGTGGAAGCTAATATGAACGGCATGCAAGTTAAGATGGATGGCATGGATGCTAAGATGAATGGCATGGACGCTAAGATGGAAGAATTGAAGAATGTTAATCATGATTTCATAGACTCTAATGTTGGATTGAAGACCCACCATGTTCCAAAAATCGATATGAGGAAGTTTGATGGTAAGGATCCCCGAACATGGATACTACAGATGGAGCAATTTTTCGATCTCCATAATGTGCAAAACACACAAAAGGTATGTATTGCAACTTTATATTTGGAACCAAATCAAGTTGCATGGTATCACATAATAAATGATAGCACATTATGAGGATACAAAAAGCAACACCTTTTTTAGCCAATTGATAAATCTCAAACAAAAGGGTTCAATTATGGAGCACATTGAGGACTTACAAAAATTGAACATAAGGGTAAAAGATATTCCAAAGGAGCATAGGATTGATGTGTTCATAGGGACTTTAAAGGATAATATCCAACATGAGGTTTGCCTTTGGGAACCTGATTC
>APFE031197411.1:0-12607 GCA_000404065.3 Pinus taeda
TTTGTATACATTTGCAGGTGCAGCAGTATCTTGGGTGTCAAGGCTACAAAGAATAGTAGCCCTCTCTACAACATAAGTAGAGTACGTAGCTACAACAAAAGCTTGTAAAGAGATGTTATGGATGCAACAATTCCTAGGAGAGATAGGAATAAATCACGACAAGTATGTTTTATATTGTGATAGTCAAAGTGCCATTCACTTGGCGAAAAACCCAACATTTCATTCGAAAACCAAGCACATTGAATTAAGGTACCATTGGATCCGACATGTGTTCGAGGAAGAACAGTTATCCTTTGAAAAGATCCATACAGATAGGAACCTTGCTGATATGCTCACTAAAATTCTACCATGAAATAAACATGAGTTATGTAGAGGCATGGTAGGACTCAGTGTGACTTGATTCATGACTCTTATTTGGCTTCAAGTTGGAGAATGTTAAGTGTGAAGACAAATTCATGTAGGATTTTAGATCCTTCTACACCGCCATTAGTTTATAGATCTCCATCTAAATCACACGCAGGATTCTAGATCCTTCTTTGGCCTCTATAAATTTGTAATTTCTCTAGCCAAGGAATGCTAGCCAAGGTCAAGTTCTATTATGTAATGCTAAGTGATTTCTATTCTCCAGTGATTGTTTTATCTATTCCATTGTTTTTTATTGAGTAATCATGTTGTTTCTCCATTTGCTTGTCTCTGAGATTATTCTTTGCTATTGTCATCTAAGTCTTTGAGTATAAATCTCCTATGTGTTATGTATGCTCTGAACTATCATCAAGCCCCGAAGCCATGGCTCCTTCATGAGAACAATGCAATAAAGAACTTGTTGTATTAAGAGTTGACGTTTATGACCTACAATTTATGCTTCATCAAGTGAGCATCACTGATAATTCCACCTTGGACACCATAGAGAGTCATTGACAAAATATTTCTCAGCTTGAGGATGAAGTGGAGGCCCTCGGGAACATTGTGGTGCATCTGCAGTTGTAGATTGCCAAAGTCGACAGTCTTCCATCTCAACTTTGTAGGAACATAGACCTGAATCAATTGGTTTCACCCAATGATTAACGAGTCTAGATGTTTGGTTTTGAATGTACCTTTCTTCTGCATCAATTCTTTTGTCTATATAGTACTAGAGGAATAATGGTACTGTTATATAATATAATTTTTTACTCTACTTGGACTAGCTTTGAAATCTCTCCCATGGTCACTGTCATGCCTCGGAATCACTCTAAAATGTAATTCACTCAGGTTCTTGTCGTGACCGGGTGCAAAATTAATGTAAACAATTCTCATTCTTGTTTTAGAATAATATTAATAATAATAAGATTCACTTTTTAACCAAACTAATAGTTAATAATATGAATCTAATTTATTATTGAAAATTCCTTTTACTAATAACAATAGCATTAATATTAATATGTATAATTATAATTGATAATATTAGTAATATCATTAATAATATTTGAAGTAACATTAATAATATTTTTTTGGTTTATTAGGGAATGTAAGTCTTAGCATGAATGATACACCTAACTTGTGTCTTGAGTAACTATGACTCAAGGGTATCGAAGCCATCAAAATCACTGCAGGAGGATTCTTGCTCACCCTTAAGATTTTTTCCCATTAAGTTTCAAAATAATGACCTTTTCACCACAAAATCTCTTAACAAACCACCATATTACTCCTTATTCAAATATAAGCTAAATAATACGAATTACATTTATCATCAATTAATTTTAGTAACAATTATGTAAGTCATTTTCACCAAAACCATTTTAATAAATATTAATGAAAATTTTTATTTAAATTTTTCGAAATATAATAACTTTAAAAACCACCACCAAACCCGGTTTTATAAATAGTGCATGTAATTTTAATGTTAAAAAACTAAAAATAAATCATGTAGGAAATAAACTAATTTAAAAAAAATCATTTAGAAAAAATATTTGGTAATAACATATATATCATTAAATTAATAATATAATGAATATTAATAATAATAGTTAAACTAATATATAATAATATTTCTTATTAATTAATTTAAAAAAAAAATATAATAGTAATGAATTAGTATTTACTAATGATATTAGTAATATTAATTTATTACTTTTCTTAAATAATATTAATAATTATTATTATATTTTCAATTTTAACCAATGCTATATAGTTGTTAGTACTTGCCGCTTAATTTAAATATAGTTAATTGTAGTATAAATTAGTGATATGATGTGAGGATCATCAATTAAAGCCTTCATAAAAAAAGAAAATGAAAGTGAGAATGTTGTTTTTTGGTGACCACCCTACACTATTGGTTGTAATGAAGCTTTATAACTTTATTTATTTGGTAGTTTTTGGTTCAAATTGATATGGAGAAACTTATTTTCAACTGGATGAGATGTCAATTCCAGGAAACTTGTTTTTTGCAACCAATTGTCTCCTACAAAGGTCATGGTAGGTGTACATGATTGCTATAGAGTTGAATGCAATTCTGTTTGTTGTAGTGAAAACCTGGGAATATGCAGCAAAAATTTTAATGTTCTCTCAAACACCCTAGTCTAACGATTATATATTTTTTCCTTGAAAGTTATGCAAATTGCGGCAATATTTTGAAACAATCCGACATGGATTTTTCTAAATCCAAGTAAAAGTTGTCAAAATAAATAATTTTAGGTGACCTAAAAGTTTTTGATGGTGTTGAATCTATTTCCACCATCAAAAACATGATTCAACCACTCGCTCCACAAGTTTTTTTGAAATGTTTTTACCCGAATTCCAACCACTTTTAGACGTCGGGGTAATTCCACAACCTCTCAAAGAGAGTCCCACCACTTTTAGACGTCGGGGTAATTCCCCGACCTCTCAAAGAGAGTCCCGTTTTAAAAACGACTTATTTCTTTGCATAGCAAAAAGGAGTTGGGATGCTCTATAATTTATAATTGAGTATTAAATTATTTTTGAAATTAAATTGTAAGGACAAGTTAATTAATATTTATGAATAACTCGTAATAACAACAATTTTACTATTAATTTAACAACTAAATTATGACTATCACATTTATATAAATTAAATCTCTAGTAAATATAGATGGATATCAAGACACTGAATTTCTAATCAAAATACCTAGCTCCTAAAACATTTTGTATTGGAAAAAAAATAAAAAAAAAATTAACTATTAAAGCAAATAAAATATATGATTAGCTATTTTCAAATATTTTCTAAATATTATATTTTTGTCTATAATTTGTGATTTAGTATTAAAATGAATAAATTTGAGATAATAATTTTGAATAAAACCAAAAAGTAATTAAACAACTTCAACAAAATTCACACATTAACTTTTTGCATGGTAACTGAGACCAATCTTCTTTGTTTGGTTCAAGGAAAGAAGATAATTTTTTTTTTAACAAACCAACTCAAACATATGAGAAATTGAAGGCAAATCTCCCAATATATGTTGAGCAATCTCCAACACTTGAAGCTGAATAAAGAACTTCAAAGTGGGATCTTGGTAATACTTGGCCAGAGTCCTCAAATCCTTTGATTGGTTGAAACAACTAGCATTAATCACAAACACAGAAAAGGATAAAATAAAATTAAAACGTTCAAATCTTGAATTCAAGAAGATCAATTCCTTGTTATAAGATCAATTTTTTGAATTCTCAATAGACTTGGACACAAAAATTAAAAAAACTATGCGTAAATCAAACAAATTCAACAAAGTTAGGAAAAAATGCTCACTAAATCATAAAAAATAATAACTAAATATCACAAGACTCTAAAAACTAATAAATAATTATCATAATAGTTATTTATTATAAAAGCTATGTGTAAACAACTTTTTTTTTATGATTCATGTAATTGGAATTGAAAATAGAGAAGGGAAAAAGTATAAGTGAAATTAAAAAGTAATAAAACTTTTATATATATATATATATATATATATAATATATTCCTCTTTAAAATTTGTCATTTTATTAAAAGACCATAAGAAAAAATATATATATATATAAAAACTCAATCAATCACCATACAAATAAATCAATTTAAATAAATAATAAAAAATAACAAAAAAATGAATTCTAAATTTAAACATGAATAAATGGCATAAAATTTTTAGTCAAAAACAAAACTAACTACATAAATAATAATATTTATTTCTAAAAATTTAAAACTTGTTAATAATATTTATAGTTATGAATAATATATTTTATTTTGAATGTAATTAACTAATATTACAATAAAGATCAACAATTTCCCCTCCTTCACATTAAATTTAACCTTTGGGATTATTTTTACTCTTCTTTTAAACCTATCAAAATTTCTCACATTAATTCGTACATTAATTAGTAATAACATATGTTTCCTCTTCTTTTAAACGTATCAAAATTTCTTCCTTCAAAATTGTTTTTTTGAGAAGAAAAAGCATAATATATTCATATAAAAAAGATTACATAATGCAAATGCAAGAAGCATATGCAAAAACGTGGACCGAGCCACAAACAAATCATCACTAAATATAGCCCCAGGCCAATATTGCCCCAGAAAACAAGGCAAACCCATCTATAAGGTGCATAAATGACACCAAAGCACCAAGCCGACAAGCAACGGAAGAGAGCGCAAGATCTAACCGCCTGATACAAAAGGAGAGGTACGAAATGAGGAAGAGAGCATCAAAAGAAGCCACTCCTTCCCCGCCCCCTCAAACTCTCCCCGCCCCCTCAAACTCTCCACTCCAGACGAGAAACAAGATCACTGCCACAATCAACTGCGACTGCCTGCAGAAAAGACTAACGGAAAAATCCATAGAAGCGGCACGAAACAGAGCAAAGCCTCTTGTTCCCTCAACGCTCCAAAGGATATTCCACGACCAGAACAAACCTAACTGCCGCCAAGAAGGAGAAGACCCACCGGAGCAGAGGCGAAACCCGTGGGCAGAGGTGGCATGGGAAGCCACCTCGCCCCCACTCAGAGGAAACTAAGAGACCAGAGGATGAAACAAGCTTGCAGGACGAAACCCCTTTGCTAGCCTCTCACCGCCCGACTTAGGGGAGCCCGCTCCTCACACCCCGCTCGCCTTTGGAGAATCCCCGCGGATTCGCCACTCCTGCTCCTCCGAGTTCTCGTGCTTGCCGCACCTGCTCCTGCTCCTATTCCCTTACGTTCTCCTGCTCCCTTACATTCACCTGCTCATGCCATTTCCCTTGCTCCTGCTCCTGCTCCCTCTCGCTCCTCCACCTGCTCCCTCTCGCTCACCTTTCCTGTGCACAAAACCTCTTGATTGCTCTCTTTCCTGCGATCAAAACCTCCCGCTCCTGCTCGCCACTCCTGCTCCTTTTCTGCGTTCAAAACCTCCCACTCTTGCTCTTTCCTACGTTCAAACCCTCCTGCTCCTGCTTTCAAACCCTCCAGCTCATGCACACTGCTCCTGCTCCTGCTCAAGTACATCGCTCCTCCTCGTGCTCCTGCTCACCGCTCCCTTTCCTGGTCCTGCATTTAAAAACTCCCGCTCCTGCTCCTGCGTTCAAACCCTCCCGCTCCTACACACCGCTCCTAATCCTGCTCCTGCTCTTGCTCCTGCTAGTGCACTTCTCATGCTTTTTCTCCTCAAATAGCTTTATGAATCTCTAGTGGTGCTGAAAAAAGTTTGTGAGTCTCTAATGGGTCCTGCACTCATTGCTCTCGCAAACAGCCTAATTGAAAATTGTTATTTAATGGATTATGGACTCTTTGCGCTAACAAACAGTTTTACTAGTCCCCAGTAGGTCCTGCACTCTGCTCTCACGGAAAACTTTGAGTCCCTAATAGGTCCTTTGGATACAAAGACAAAACATGATTTCCAACTATGAAAATCTGAATAATGAGGAACTGGTTATCAGAAATTATGTAGCTTACCTAACATCCCATGGCATAATTTCCAGCAACTTAATTAGTCTTCTCACTTTTGGATTTGCTTTCAGCATTGTATGGTATCTAGATTGCAGATTCTCCGAATATTTAGGGGAACAGTTAAATATTTGATCCCATTTTTTATTGGGGTTGCACATTCTCTAAATATTTGGAGGCGCAGTTAAATTTTTGACTAAGTGTTTCATCTGGATTGCAGGCTCAGTTAAATTTTTGACTAAGTGTTTCATCTGGATTGCAGATTCTCCAAATATTTAATAATCTGACCAGCATAAAAACAGTTAAATTTTTTACCGTGCCCATATCCTCCTGCATCCAATTGCCAAATATTCAGAAAATCGGATAATCAGAAAAGCTCAAGGATATGGTCGTGGATGCCTATGGATACAACGAGAAGTCTTTACAATGGCTGGCGGGCTGAAATGAATGGCAAATAGAGAAGATAACGTTTGATGATCTTGAAGGGGCAATGTAGAAAATATTCTGTTGACTTAGCCTGAGCATATTCACACTGATAGAGATAAGTACGATTTGACAGAATCTTTAAATGTTCAAATGAGTCATGAAAATAACTGAATTATTTTAAATAAGAATTATCGCTGTCTTTAATGAACTGTCCATATATATCAAAGCATTTCGAGGCGTATTAGAAGTGCACTCGAGAAATATATATGTATAGACACACACTGTTTCTTTTTAATTGAAGTGAGGTTGGGTGTATTTCCATAACAATGTTTTCTCTCATGAAGTCCATGCAATTTGTGGTTAATTTATTCACTACCCATGTAATTATATCTCTGATTATCACCTCACTTCAGCTGAATTGCAAGGCAGCACCTGCAAATGCCAGAGTGGAGTCCTTTCCAGGATATCATGGCAATATTCGTTATGAGATATATACTGGGTAAGTGTCATATCTATCCAAAGTAAAGTATATTTATTCATGAATAAAGTCCATGTTCAAATGTAAAAATAATTGAAAGTAACAAATTCAAAGTGCCAGATCTTTCACGGGAAAGAATATTTATTCATTAACACAGTCATGTTCAAAAATAGCATGCATGAATTTGCTCCTGTTTGTAAATAAACAATGAGCTGTGTATTTATGCAAAGATTAACAACATAACCAAAGAGTTCATAGCTTGTAGAATGGATGCTTATATGACAAAGAAAGACAGAAAAACATAAAAGATATACAGATCTCTAATTGTTATGCACAGACTGTGAATATGTTTGGACAGTTTATTTTCTATGGATACTTGATAAATTTGGTAACAATTGAAGCTGAAAAATATTAGAGTCAAAATTGTTGCACGGAGAGATCAAAATATGTAAAAGAGTAGGAGCGAAAATTGTTATATGGAGTGCTTAAAGATGTGATTCTACCACTCTTATATTCTATTGGATGACCAATTGAGTAACTGCATGAAAGTCTTTGTGTTTTCTTCATATTCATGCAGGTATGTGACAGTTAGTGAGGCCAATGGAAGAGAGCTTTTCTACTATTTTGTGAAGTCAGAAAGTAATCCAGCAAATGATCCACTTCTTCTTTGGCTTGAGGGAGGTCCTGGTTGCACCGGTTTCACTGGATTTGTCTATGAGATTGGTCAGCTATGGGAATTCTTGCTCTTATTGTCTGTTTCAATGCTCAAAGTTGTTATTTACTGAATGAATTTTGATCTTGTACATATTAAGTTTTCAAATTGTGTAATCTGTCCACGGGAACGGTTTGTTCAAATGGCTAACTGTAAGCTCACTTTTACCCATGTTGTCGGAATTGTCACCCAAAACCGAGTCAACTGCTGTTATAATTAGGCTTATGCAATACTAAGATATCATTATAAACCAAAGAATAACGGAAATCGATAAATTATGGATTTCATACTCTTGAAACATTACCTATTCAATGTTCAGCATTGATCGTGAAAAGATAATGCACCTGCCAGACTTGCAAGGCTAGGCAGGGTGGGAGGCTATTTTGATGCAATCCTTGTTTAGAGAAAAACAGAACATAATAGTGATTTTTAGAAATTTGTAAAATAAAATGATAGAGATCTAATATTTATCCGAGTTTTTCTCCTATTGCAGGTCCAATGAGTTTTGATCTCAGTAGTAACAATTCTGAGAGTTTGCCCACGCTCATCCCCAATCCACACTCTTGGACTAAGGTTGGCGTTCAAGGCTCCTGCCTCTGCCACTATGGTTATAATGAAATGTTTTCAATTAGGGCACCAATTTTCTTTTTTCCTCTTTCAAACATTCGTCAAGTGAGCATACTAGATTATGTCACTGATAAAGCATCTCTGTTATCAACTTTTATGTTCTGTTGCTTTTATCACTTTGGAATTTGCCATTATTAAATTGTTTCTCATCCAACTTGGACTTAACTTGGATGCCATTGAATGTATAAATTTTTATTGTAATGGATTAACCTTGAATGGTTTTGCACATGTAGGTCTCCAACATTCTTTTTGTTGATTCTCCAGTTGGGACTGGTTTTTCTTACTCCAATACAGCTACAGATTACAGGACTGGAGATTTTAAGGCTGCTTCAGATATACATACTTTCCTCATAAAGGTTTTCAGTTCTATCAGGCTACAAAAAAATATTTTACAAGCGTATAGATTTTTGTGAATCTCAGTACAGTTTATAATCTTGGATGCAGTGGTTTGAAGCATTCCCTGAGTTTCTATCTAATCGATTTTATGTCGGAGGGGAATCTTATTGTGGTATTAATGTTCCAATGGTGGTACAGGAAGTAGTAAATGGTAAAGCACACACGACCCATGTTTTGTTATTCAGTTGACTTCTTAGATTCTCTGTTTTTGGAATAGGCTGGAATTTCTTTATGGCAGCAGGAGTCCTATAAGTTGATTTGAGGTTGCATTTGAGGAAAACACATGTTCTAGACATTGTATTTTTCTTAATACAAGATTTGAGGTCGCATTTCAGGAAAACATATGTTCTAGACATTGTATTTTTCTTAATACAATTTGTTTTATGATTGATACTTTGATGCTTGACCGTTGCAACCTCTCTTTCTTGGCTATGACAGGAAATGAAGCAGGTATTAAACCAACCTTGAACATTAAGGTCAGAACTCTTTGCTAATAATTGAAATTCATAGCTTTCTTCATTCAGGCCTCTCCAAAATATGTCGGTGACTATGAACAGCATTATGTTCGTTAGGAATTTTACTAGATGGTCTCATTGTCTGACTCCTTGCATGGCTAGTTTTTCAGGGTTATCTGGTTGGAAATGGGGCGGCAGATGAAGTATTTGACAACTCACATGTGCCTTTTGCACATGGAAAGGGACTTATTTCTGACGAATTATACCAGGTGTGTACCCTGCAACGTTAAAACAAGAGACCATGAAATCATAGGCACAGTTTATATATTCGCCATAGACAGATGGTAGTTCCAGGGATGCCATTCAAATCCTAGACTAATATGATATTATTTTACGAGTTGTTTACTCTAATGTTTAGAGAATGTAAATCAGTTGGCGTTTCAGCAGCTCTTCGATATAGAACTTCTACATACTTATGTTTCTGCAGGCAGTAAAGGAGGCTTGCAATAGTAGCTATTTGTATTCCACCAATGCTTCTTGTGAATCAAACCTATTAGAAGTGTCGAAGGTAATCCTTGTAGTCCTTTTCCTAACTTCTATCACAACAGTTGATTTTGCTAAATTCAGGACTTAACATTATTCCTTGCAAATTAGTCCTGATTTGGTCTTTTGAAAAACAGGTTTTGATGGGAATCAACCGTGCCAATATTCTTGAACCCGTTTGTTACCCCCTTTCTGAGAAGCCGGAAAGCATAGGTAGTCAAAAACTCCTAACCAAGAGGTACGAAAAATTAGCAATAATTGATCAGGTTGTTGGATCAAGGAGCAGAATCTCTAGTCTGGCGGTTCGTCTACAACATGCTTACCAGGATAGGCAATGCCCCGCTGTGGTAAAGTGCAATAGGTTCTCTGCTCCTCACGCTATGTACTTGAAACATGTTTTATTTGCAGTATAGCAAATTTGTGTTCAGTATTTTCTTTTACGGTTTTGACAACCGATATATCCAATAAAAGAGGAGGACGTCCTTTGTATGTGTTGTATATATCAGGCTTTCCAACTGGATTTAAGAAGGAAATTATTAAATTCACAATTTTTTTGCTTGTTTTCCAGTGAAGGACACTAAAAGTTTTGGATTTGGATTTTGATTTTGTAAAGTTAAATATTGGCATACGACCTTTTCCTTCTTGTAATAGTTAATTTTTTTGGTGCAAATTTACCTATTCCATAATTGCATTTCTTATAGTTGAAATCTTTCATATTGCAAAACAGGACAAATATCATCTTTCCGACGTTTGGGCAAATATTCCGCAGGTCAGAAAAGCGATCCATGCTCAATCGGTATTCACTTTAACCTAGTCCTTGCTAACTACTATCCTTCCTGTCCTCCTGTCTTTTCGCGTGGTTAGAATGGCAGGAAACTGATTTAGTTTGAATAGTGCCATTTATGCTGCTCTGGCTTTTGAAGTTATTGCTTACTAAAAGTTTCATTGTTTGTTTTGGTCCAGAAGTCATGAATTTACAACTAAAATAAATAGATCTATACGCAAAAGTCACTTATTTATTTATTTATATATATAGATAATTAATTTTGAATGTTATGAATTTATAACTAAATTAAATTGATCTATATATAAAAATTTATACATATATAAGTATTAAGCAATCAATGTGAAAACAATTAGCAATATAAAATTCTAATTTTTAATTTTTTACTGCAAATTATTATATATTTTAGAGTGGTCATAGTTTTTGGCACATATTTATGCTTTGTAACTCCAAAAGGTATTATTATTATAGATCTATGTTAACTATAAATCTACCAAATCGTTTATAGAGATAAATAGATAAATATGTGGTTAATGTAGCCCTATGGATGTGGTTAATATAGATTCATGTGGTTAATGGTTAATTGCTAATATAGCCATGTCTAAGCCCCATGTCTAAGAAGATTACATATAGAAACTTCTATACACAAGCATGAATTTTCAATTATTGTTGTGACATCTATCATGCTTTTTATTGCTATTCCATAATCACTCACATGGTAACCTTTTGATGCTAAAATTTATATTTATTTGTTCCGGGAAAAATGAGAAAGTTTATGGGGATGTTAATTTATTTTATTTTTATGCAGGAAGAGATAACTGGAGAGTGGGTAAGGTGCACACACGACTTTAAATATGATTATGAGGTTTCGAGTGTAATTGAATATCATCGCAATCTTACCCAAAAGGGCTATCGCGCTTTAATCTACAGGTTCTTTCATGTGAATATAGTTTAAGTATCTACGCTAGTATTCATATTTTCTTATGACTTTGAATAAAGCTTATGTAGGTAGAATTATTGTGCATGATCTTTAAAGGGTCTATCATTGTATTCAACTGGCTTTCTGGTCATGACAGTGGTGATCAGGATATGCTTGTACCATTCGTTGGAACTGAAGCATGGATCAGATCATTGAACTATGCAATACTTGATGATTGGAGGTCTTGGTGGGTGGACGAACAGGTTGCAGGGTAAGACTAGGAGCTCATACTCTTACAATTTTGTTCAAACATTAATTATATATTTTATATTTTTGAAAAGGAAATAACATGTTTCTTCAAGCAAAGAACCCTCCTCTACTCTATGCTTTAAATATCTAACCTTCACTACTTTATTGTTCAGTAATAGGGACACTTCTTTAAAGAAAGAGACAAAAGAGACATTGATGTTGGATCCATTTTGTGTTCAGATACACGAGGTTATATGAGAACAACTTAACCTTTGCGACAGTTAAGGTAAAAATTCAAAACCTAGCCATATCATTTGATGTTTTAAGAAATTTGATGAATTATTTTTTCTCCTAGTTTTGATTCACATTATAGAAGAAAATGGAGGATAATGGATCCATCTTATGTGTGCAATAGCTAATAATTACCACAACATTTTGTAGGGAGCTGGACATACAGTTCCAGAATACAAGCCTAGACAAGCATTTGTGATCTTCCAGAGATGGATCTCAGAAGAACGTTTGTAAATTAAGACCATCAATTTGAATAGTGTTTTGCATTAGTTCTCAGTTTTCTCCTATATTTTTGTGTTATTTTTATTTTTATTTCTTTACAAACTTTGCATAAATGTTAACAAAAACATCTCTACCCTTAACTCAATTAAGTTTGATTGTAAGGTGCAACTAGATGTTTCTAAAGGGAAATGTCAAAGCTAGGCCATTGCTAATTATATGTACATTTAGGTAAATAAGAATGAAAAGCACCTACAAATAATATAATGTCGAATATACATTATATATTAGTGCAGGTTCATTTTCCTTTGATTTATATGTTTATAGTTATCAAACTGATTTATATGTTTATAGTCATCAAAATCATATTTCCTCAAATATTGTTAATATTAAAATAGTTTTCACATCAACAAATTAGTCATTTAGATTTATTATAAATTCAGAATTAAAATAAAATTAAACATGTTTAAAAAAAATAACATCTCATAAAATAATTCACCATTAAAATATTTTAATTACAAAAAAAATTAAAATTGTAATTCTCACACAATTTTTTTTTATTTAGATTTCAATATATTTTATTTATGTTTTATATTGAAATAAAAATTATATTATTAATAACTT